>ML810968.1:33382-57694 GCA_009831015.1 Picea engelmannii
TAGATGCTGAAACACCGCTGTAGCTTATGCTGAAACACCAGGCTGTAGCATAAGCTGAAACACAGTGCTGAGTATATGCTGAAACACTGCTGTAATAGATGCTGAAACACTGCTGTAATAGATGCTGAAACACTGCTGTAGTATATGCTGAAACACTGCTGTAGTAGATGCTGAAACACGGCTGTAGCAGATGCTGAAACACGGCTGTAGCATATGCTGAAACAGTGCTGAAACTGAGTTTGGCATTTAAATTTGACTGAAAAATCAGCGAGACTGAAACTGGGTGGGATTTTGAAATATTAACAAAAACATAGTGACACTTATCTTTCAAACTGTCACACACCACCAACTATGTGTAGACCTTCCACAAACCTCCCAGCCTTAGACCACGTTGCTCATCACTCTTAGCAGTAGGTCACCCCCGAGCTAGGACTAAGCTCCACCGGGTAAGGAATCCTATGCTAGGTAAGGATTACAGGAAGAATACATGTAAAAAGAGGATTCTCTCCCAGGAACCACTTATGCCCACTTCCCAAAGACTCTCCTTCCCCACATGTCTGTCCCACCCTAGGAGTATACACCTTCACTGTCACCTAGACAGTCCTTCGGCTGCTAACCTCCTTTGCCTTGGGCTTCAGCAATAGACTGGACTGGAAATCTTCGAGCTCTGTGGCAGCTACATGGTTCCTTCTAAGATCTCTCTCCTTCCATCGTGCACTCTCTCAACTAGAGAGAGTCACTCACAGGCTTGGTAAAACCTGCCCCTTCAACAAAAATCACCTCCCTCACCTGGAAAGACGTTACACATAGGCCAGAAAAGTGGTTTTTTTAATCGCATTCCCATACAAAGAAAACAAAACAACAAGGCTCAACAACGAACATACAGTTGTAGCAAACCACACCCAGCCAAAAACTACGTGGCCACCACATTCAACTGGGACAAAAAACACAGGTTTCCCAAAACAGGTGACAGACAGACACTTCAACATAACAAGGCTCAACAATTACGAGACACTTTGGTTTTCTCAACCGGCAACATAGGATGGCTTCTTGGTTCTAGTTTTGGGAATGCGTAAGGGTACATAGAGATTCAAATAGAGACTTCACACAGTTCATGTGATGGATCTGAGTACGAACACCAGATAGAGGTCGCTCATGGACACCCACCAATTCTGACAGAGGATCGAGAATGGACTCCCCGACTCAGGTGATGGATGGAGGAATTCTCGATGAACCCCCTCAGACACAATCGTCCCTGGAATGGGAATTGAACCCCCAACACTGCTCACTTCCTGGGTTAAATTGCATGCATTTGGGCCGACCCACATCACCCATGACGCTGCATGCTCTTCATTAGATGGTGTTCTCTTTTAGGCACATGTTCCCCCTTCCAGGGATTTGGGATCAAGGAAACACGTTTCACACATCATTTTTAGAATAATAATTTAATATTATTCTCAAGGTTTTAAGCCCCCTCAGCTTAGCCCCTCTTCCTACCTCTCAGCCCCCTCTCCCTTACCCAGTATTTGTGGATTCTTAGTCCCCATCATTCATTAATCGTGGTCGGTCCACATGCAGAGATGTTTTGTATTAATACTGTGCATAATTACATGTACAAAAATCAGGCTCCTGGCCTTCAACACTTAGGCTCCCTGGCCTAATAACACATAATCCCACCAACTTATATAAACTTGGATCATCAAACTCTAAAACATAATTACAATTCATAATGCAAGCTTTATACTTCATAGACATGATTTACAACAGGGCTTGGCCTTGGGGACATTACAATCCCCTCCCCTTATTTTTGCATTGTCCTCAGTGCAACTTTACACTGCATCTGCAAGCTTTTCAAAATTTTCAAAAAGATGCGGGTACTCTTCCCACATAACATCTTCATGCTCCCATGTCGCATCCTCAGGACCATACCAGGTCCACTGGACCTTTACAATTCCTATAGCTCGATTATGGAGTTGTTTTCTTTTCTTGTCCAATATGCGCACAGGATGCACTTGCAAGACACCTTCTTGTTCCACCTGAATCACATTCCAATCGACAACATAATTAGCATCAGGTATATATTTCTTAAGCAATGAAACATGAAACACATTATGTGCAGTCATGGATGCAGGTAATGCAAGCATATAACCAATTGGCCCAATATTTTCTAGGATTTCAAATGGCCCACAAAATCTAGCTGCCAACTTGGCCCAACTTCCCAGTGTCAGGGAACTCCTGTTAGCTTTCACTTTCAGGAAAACATGGTCACCCACTTTGAAATCTATGTGGGTTCTGTTCTTATCAGCATAACTTTTCTTCCTATCTTGGGCAGCTTTCAAATTCTGCTTAATTTTTATCATTTGGTCCTCCAACTCCTTGAGCAACTATGGGCCAACCACTATTCTATTAGCTGGATTATCCCAGCTCACTAGAGTATTGCACTTTCTTCCATAAAGTGCTTCAAATGGGCTTATCTTCGATGATTCCTGATACCCATTGTTGTAGGCGAATTCTACCAAATGTAGGTAGTCTTGCAATTTCGATGGTTTATCCATCACATACATTCTCAGTATGTCTTCTATCACTCGATTCACCCACTCAGTCTGCCAATCCGACTCAGGATGATAGGTTGTACTGATTCATATTTATTTTGAATCCCTTGAATAACCCTTTCCATAAATTCGAGGTGAATTTAGGGTCTCTGTCAGACACAATTGCTTTAGGAATTCTATGTAATCGTGCCACCTCCTTCATGAAAATATCAGCAACATCTACTACCTTGTGAGTATTTTTCAGTGGAATAAAATGGGCAGCTTTTGTAAGCTTTTCCACCACCACCATGATCGAATCATGCTTCTTGCCTGTTCTGGGAAATCCCGTAATAAAATCCATCGTTACTACTTCCCACTTCCACTCAAGAATGGGTAAGGGTTGTAGCAACCCTGTTGGGTGCCTATGCTCAACTTTAACTTTCTAGCACTCCATACATCTGACGATGTATTCTGCAATATCTTTCTTCATATCTAGCCAAAATTAATGGCTCTTGACCACTGCCATGATTTTCTGATATCCAGGGTGCCCTGCATAAGGCACATTATGCATCTCCTACAGAATTATCTGTTTCAAGTCCTGGACATTGGGTAAAATAATTTGGTTCTTGTGCAGCAATATTCCATCTAATTCCAATTTATAAATATCCACCTTCTGTGGCATCTTACCCTGTTGTATCTTTGCTACCAATTGTCTGTATTGCAGATCTGCATTTGTAGCCTCTAGCATTCTTCTTTTAATATCAGTCTAATACATGCTAACGACTGTAGCATGTAATTCATGCACCCTCCTACTGAGTGCATCAACCAATTTATTCTCCTTCCCTTTGATATGCTTTATATCAAATTTGTATTCACACAGAAATTCCAGCCATCTACTCTGTCTAGCGTTTAAGGTTGGCTGATCAAACAAATATTTCAGATCGTTATGGTCTGTTATGAGCTCGAACCTCCTTCCCATGAGGTAATGCCTCCATTTCTTTAGAGTGTGAATGATGGCTGGAAACTCCAAATCATGAGTGGCATAATTCTTTTCGTGCTCTTTTAGCTTCCTAGACTCATAACAGATTACGAATCCATTTTGACTGAGAACTCCTCCCAACCCTTCTTTACACGCATCTGTGCACACCATGAAATCCACATTTGGATTTGCAATCCTAAATATTGGAGTGTTGGTTAATAGCTACTTCAGTCGCTGGAAAATTTTCTCACACTCTTCAACCCACTGAAATTTTTTCTCCTTCCTTTGCAAGGAAGTGATAGGGTGAGCTATCTTTTAGAACCCTACGATAAACCTTCTGTAATAGCCCGCAGACCCATAAAGGATCTAACTTCTGCCACATTCCTTGGCGTTGACCATTGTCTGATGACCTCAACCTTCTCAAGATCCACGACGATCCCTTCTTCTGAAATAATGTGCCCCAAGTAATGTATCTTCCTTTCATAAAACGATCATTTTCTCAACTTGGCATACAACTCTTGTTCTCTCAACACTTGTAACACCATCCTCAGGTGTTGTCCATGCTCTTCCACTGACTTGGAATAGACCAGAATTTCATCTAAGAAGACTATGACAAACTTGTCTAGATAGTCCCTGAATACACCATTCATCAAGGACATAAAAACAATAGGTGAATTTGATAGCCCAAACAGTACCACTGTGAACTTGTAATGGCCATACCTTGTTTTAAAGGTGGTCTTACTAATCTCTTCATCCTTTATTCTTACCTGGTGATATCCCGATCTGAGATCTATCTTCGAAAATATTTTCGCACCTTTCAGTTGATCGAAAAGATTGTCGATCCTCGGCAGAAGATACTTGTTCTTGAGAGTTACTTTGTTCAACTATCTGAAATCAATGCACAACCTCAACGCCCCATCCTTCTTCTTTACGAACAAGACCGGAGCACCCCAGGGTGACACGCTTGGGTGAATGTACCCCTTCTTTAGAATCTCTTCAAGATGAAATTGCAACTCTTTCAGCTATGGCGTACTCATTCTATAAGGATCTTTTGACACTGGAGCTGCTCCAGACATCAAATTTATAGACAAATCGATATCTCTCTTTGGAGGTAGTCCGGGTACCTCCTAAAATACATCTTTGAATTCATTTAGTACCGCATACTCTTTGATAATTGACACCTTGTCATTAGGTGTTTCCCCTACATGGGATGCGAATAATTGATAGCCTTTTCTGTAGCACTTCTTCAATTGCATCAGTGAGATTTATCTGATAGCAATAGCTCTAGGAATTCCTTGGACTATTTTCCAATTCCCTTCTTCATCTAAGCAAGCAAATTCCTTATTACGACAATCCAAGATGGCATGGTAGTGGTCCAACCAGTCCATCCCAACTAGACAGTCGTAAGATCCTAATGGTAGAATGTTCAATTCAACCTTCGTGCTCAATCCCTTCATGTCTACAGGAAAAGACTTAACCAACTCAGTGACTTTCCTCTTGGTTCCTGTAGCCAACTGCACTAACCAAGACTTTTCATGTTTGATTCTTGATAAATGAAAACTTTCCACCACCCTAGGATCTACATAACTATGGCTAGCCCCCGAATCAATTAAAATAACAAATGGTTGGTTGTTAATCATACCTTCCACCTCAATCATGTGTGACTAAAATTCATCTTTCTTGTTGTCAAGGGCCGCATAGATCCTTGGCATTCTACTGCCCATATCCTCCACTATTTCATCTTGTTGAACATTGTGGACAACTCTCACTTTATCATTTCTGTGGGGGAAATCTCTGTACCTATGGTTTCCTTTAGAACCCCAAAACTCCATAGGTGGTAGTCTTGGCATTTGACCACCCACTTCATCCTTCCTGGGTTCTCTAAAATATGTTTTTCCCTGAGGACTATTTCTAAAAGAGGGAGAATTGTTTCCCTTCTACCTCTGCTCTTTCCTGAACTTCTTATGATCATCCCAAGCCTTCCGAAAAGTAGGGTTTTTCTCTTTGATGCTCATACAAGCATTTCTCCCTTCTTATTGTTTCTTCCATAGTATTAGGATCATCATACTGAATCTTGTCACCAATGGATGGTGGAATTCCACTCAGATACCTCTGAATCTTGATAGCCCCATCTTTGATGAATGGAACATACTTCAGTAATTCCAACAACCTTCGTTTGTATTCATCAATGGTCATGTTTTCCATCTTGAGTTTGAAGAACTCCTTCATATTTCTGTCATAATATCTTTTAGTTAAGTACTTCCTCTCGAAATACCTCTTGAATTCCTTCCATGTGATGTCTTTTTTTCTGATGCGTTGCACCTGCACCAGTTGATCCCACCACATGGATGCCTTTCCCTTCAGTTGATACATGGAAATCCTGGCCTCTGCATGAGAGGAATAATTCTGCAGTTGAAAGTATTTCCTCATACCAAGTAACCATGTTTTGGAATCTTCCTCCTTCTTATGCTCTCCATCAAACGTTGGAGGCTTGATCTTGTTCATTACCCCCTTCAATTCATCCATTCCAGATATCCTATGTTTTCGAGTAGGGGATGAGCTAGAATTATTGTGTGCTTCCTTATCAGAATGCTTTGGGGAGAGACGATGATGTTTACTGACACTCCTCAATCTTTTTTTCCTCTCAGGGGTCCTGCGACTCTTTGACTTGCTTGAGTCACTCTCCTTTTCCAATTTATTTTCTATTCTTTCCAGACTCTTCAACATCTTTAAGTTGAATTCACCCTACTGATCCCTAAGTCTCATCAGCTTTCAGCTATCAACTCAGTGAGTCTGGTCATCCTTCTGTATTTTTTCAATGATTTTCATTATATGCCCCTCCTTATCCATCTCCTTTATGTGTCCATTAGAGTTCTATCCTTTGACTCCCCAATTGACATCCCTTCCTTCTCTTTCATTCTTTGAATTGGAGGCAATCCACACCTCTTCCATTTCTTTGCACTCAGTGTTAGTTCTAACCATTTATGGTACTCGTCAAAATTCTACAATAACAACGTGTAGACAACCGAAATTGTCAGGTCTTCATTTCTTAACAAATCCCTCATCATTCATAAATAATTTTAAAATGTTCGCATTTCCAAAAAAATCTAAAACGCTCAAAGTTCATGAATTTTCTGAGCTCTTGTTCGACTCTATAACTTTCAGGTTATAGCCCCCTCTTTCTTCATCCCTACCCCACGTGACCAAGGTTTATGAACAAGCGCTAAATCTACTAGGTGTCACTCAGGATTTCAGTATTCAAAGAGTTTTTAAGGCACACTCAACTATCTCCCAGATTTATGATTACTGAATTCACGAGATCGGGTGGATCAATGGTCCACATTTAACCAACATCCAACGGTTAGAATCTGCTGTGATTTTTTCGTCTTTGAAGTTTTCAGGATTTTGGGACTTTGGGTTTCAGGGTTTCGATCCTTGAAGCTCTCATAATCACTTCCCTCTCCAACCCCCGACTTCCAAAAATTTGAATTCGATTTCCTTACCATGGGCCCACAGAGCACAACTGTCTCCCACATCCATGGTGGCAAGTGGCACACTCAGGAGGGTCCATGTCACCTTCGGCGATGTCATCGTGTCCCACCACTATCGCTTTTCTTCTCGACCCACCGGTACATGGTATGCACCCATGTGTCCACGTCCATTCCAAGTGTTTCATGGTTTTGGGTTTCAGGTCTTGGGAGTTTGTGCCTCAACACCTCCCATTTCTCACGATAGACAAACTCCTGAAATTACCCCCTTCTCTTCTGCTCAATCTATGTTCCTGATTCCCCATGATCTGACAAATAAAATATTGTCGGCATCTCGTGTATCGGGATTTCATGTGTCACGAGGTCGAAAGATTTTCCACCTTCGTCCTCCCTATTCTCGAATGTTGATTTATTCCTGGACAATTAATGGTCCAGATATCTCTAGGATCGAAGGTTGTGATCCAATCATGAATTTTTGTTTTGTGAATCCTCACAGACTCGCCCTTTGACCAATTCAAGTCCTGAGTCAGCGAAAGGTTGATCGCTCTCCACACGTCCCTTCCGATGGACGGTCCTGATGAATTCGAGACTTCACGTATCGCGATTTCCACACTCTTATGCAACTCCAAAGGGTTTTTTTTTTTTTTTTGAAACCTTGTGCACGTTCTCTAGATTCGACGGTTGTGAGGGTTCTCCTTTCCTCCCGAACAAATCCTACAGCTCCAACACTTCTAGTGCTTAGCTCTCTCTCTCTCTCTCCCTGTGATCATATACCACACTGGCTGCGGGTTTTATAGTACCGCTACACCTCTTGAACTCTGTAACATGGTCAAGTAGCCCGTTGACACTCAGAAACATTCTGGGGTCTGAAATTAGTCCTCTAGACAAATATTTTTTTTCTCAAAACCTTGGTCAAAAGACCACTTATCCGGCCCATTCAGGCTCAGCGTGGAAACTATGGCTCTGATACCACACTGTAATGCTCCCGACCATCATCCCACTGGCCGGGCCAACGCTACTACGTGAAAAAACACTTTTGTAACACATTATGCATTATAATGAACTTAAAATTCTTAATTACAGTTAAACATAGAATTACTGCTAGCATTTCAGAGTTAATGGAAATAACAATAATTCATATGCACAACAAAATACATGATAACATTGCAAGAATCACAGGTATGCAATTTCGTTAATTACAGAATTACAAAACATAGTGACACTTATCTTTGAAATTGTCACACACCACCAAATGTGTGTAGACCTTCCATGAACCTCCCAGCCTTAGACCACGCTACTCATCAATCTCACTAGTAGGTCACCTTTGAGTTGGGACTAAGCTCCACTGCGTAAGGAATCCTAGGCTACCTAAAGTTTACAGGAAGAATACACGTAAAAGAAGGAGAATTCTCTCCCAGGAACCACTTATGCCCACTGCCAACATACTCTCCTTCACCACATGCCTGTCCCACCCCAGGAGTATACACCTTCACTGTCACCTAGACAATCCTTTGAGTGCTAACCTCCCTTCCCTTGGGCTTCAGTAATAAACCGGACTAGAAATATCTGAGCTCTGTGGAAGCTACAGGGTTCCTTCCAGGATCTCTCTCCTTCCTCCGTGCACTCTCTCACCTGGAGAGAGTCTCTCATAGGCTTGGTAAAACCTGCCCCTTCAACAAAAATCACCTCCCTCACCTAGAGAGAGGTTACACAGAGGCCAGACAACCGGTTTCCTTAATCTTGTTCCTGTACAAAGCAAACAAAACAACAAGGCTCAGCAAAGAACATACAACAGCAACAAACCACACCCAACCAAGAACTGGATGGCTCCCAGAGTCAATTGGGACAACAAACATGGGTTTCCCAAAATAGGTGACAGACAGATGCTTCAGCATAACAAGGCTCAGCAATTATGAGACACTTTAGTTTTCTCAACCGAAAACACAGGACGACTTCTTGGTTCTGGTTTTGAGAATGTGTAAGGGTACACAAGGATTCAAACAGAGACTTCACATGGTTTAGGTGATGGATATAAGTATGAACACCAGACAAAGGTTTCTCATGGACACCCACCAGTTCCGACGGAGGATCGAGAACGAACTCCCCGACTCAGGTGATGGATGGAGGAATGCCCGATGAACCCCCGCAGACGCAGCCGTCCCCGAAATGGGAAGTGAACCCCCAACACTACTTACTTCTTGGGTTAAATTACATGCGCTTGGGCCGACACACATCACCCATGAGGTTGCATGCTCTTCATCAGCTGGTGTGTGCTTTTAGGCACACGTTCCCCCTTCCAGGGATTTGGGATCAAGGAAACACATTTCAAACATCATTTTTAGAATAATAATTTAATATTATTCTCAAGGGTTTAAGCCCCCTCAGCTTAGCCCCTCTTCCTACCTCTCATCCCCCTCTCCCTCACCTAGGCTTTGTGGATGCTTAGTCCCCCATCACTCATTCATTGTGGTCCGTCCAAACGCATATATGTTTTGTATTAATACTGTGCATAATTACATGTACAAAAATCATGCTACTGGCCTTTAACACTTAGTCTCCCTGGCCTAATAACACATAATCCCACAAACTTATATAAACTTGTCTCACCAGCCTATAAAACATAATTACAATTGATAATGCAAGCTTTATACTAAATAGACATGATTTACAACAGGGCCCGGCCTTGGCGACATTACAATTGAAGACAACAATAAGTGAACAACAACATGCAAGGATTGGTGTACAACTACAACATAAAATATGGGATCCAGGAGGACTTCAACCAATGGATATCATGATCAAGAGATCATGAACATTTATTTTCCTTGGGTGTTTGATGCAAGATTATTTTTCCTCCAAAGTCAATCGCAGTTCACTAGGCCTAAGGGGTATTTGTTTTACTAAGGGAGTGAGTTCCCTAATTCTTAATTATTTGTAAATTCCTATGTTCTATTGAAATTCTAGAAGATTGAATTAGTTGGGTTGGAATATATGTAGTTGATTATGTTCTCAAGATTTGTGAGGACTTAGGTTGATATTTAGATCTCATGAGGATTTTGTAGATCTTAAAGGATCTTAGAGATTGTTGAGGATGTTTTTGTGCATTTGAACAAATTATAGTTCATAACCCTTTTATTTAAACATTTTATGCCTAAGGGCATAAATAAAGGTTTAGGTGTGTGAGGATTGAGAGTGAAAAATGCCAAGCATGGTAAAATGGCCAAAGAAATACAAAAAGCATGACATGATTGAGAGATTCCTTATGTAATTTTGTGTATGTAGAAATAAAACCTTTGTGTAGGTATTTTCCTTATGTTATAGTGTAACTGAAAGGGATTTGACTCTCTAAATGTTTTTTATGAAATGGTCATGGTGTGTCTAGGAAGTGTCAAAAGTTAATTTCCCTTCGCTACAATGAATATAACCCTATGCAAGAATCATTGTTTCCAGTAATTTATGGATGTAGAGCATTGTGATTCAATTTTTTTGTTTTGTATATCTCATGGTCAAGATTTGAATGTAAAGAATCTCAAACTTGAGAAAAAAATGAAGTTTTGTTCAATGATCATTGATCACTTCCAGGATCAATGATCCATAATCGTTGTTGAGTGGGAAACAATGAAGAGCCTAAAATCAATAAGGATCATTGAATTGTGAGATGACACTACATGAAACATCCATTCCACTGGAAAAATTCCTATACGTCGAATCAATTTGAGACATTAGATCTCAATCTAGTGAATCTTGATCACCAATCTCATCGAAGTACAAAGAAGAGGGAGAAACAAATCTTGTTCGTTCAATCAACTGACATTGAATTATAGTCGTCAGATCATGGTATTAGTGAAGAGGAAGGGTTGAATCCTTTTATAACCATGTGGTAAATATTCATTTTTGAATCAGGAAGAAAGTATACAAGAACCATTAGATCAAAGTTAGGAACAATTAGAATCAATCTTCATCCTAGACTGTTGAGTCAACACACAATTTGTTGGATTACTGAGAGGGGTGGTGAATCAGTAATGAGAAATTATACCATTTATTAATCCTTTAAACCACAATGCATAGTCTTTTACTTATTCAACCATGTTCATCTGTTCATCATTAATATCTTACTATATCATAAGAATTAGTATTCATCAGTGCATAATAAACAATAACAAACACATCCACACAATGCACAATACACCAATATTTATGTGGAAACCCAATGTGGAAGAAAACCACATAATTATTTTGTTATATGTCAAGAAGTACATTCAAGGAAGCACCAACTTCCAATTCTCCAATTACAACTAGAAGGAGGCTCTAACCCCCTAGTTTCTTAGGATACAACATGAGGGAAGCTCCAACTCCCCATTTCTATAGCTACAACTAGAAGGAGGCTACAACCCCCTATGTTCTTCGACTACAATTGGAAGGTGGCTACAACCACCTATCCTTTCCCTGTGAAATTGCCCTGAAATATAATTGCCAAGTGAAGAAACTGAATATGTCATTGTTACAACATGTTCTATCAAATATCTCACTGAGAAATCTGTCACTGCATACTCATCAACCAATCTGATATGATCACATATACCTTAAACACTATACCACAAGTCTGTATCTCAAACCATGTGATAGAACCTCACTGTTATAAAACCTCTATGTGTACCAATAAATTCAGCAACTTACCTCAACCACAAGCCCTCAACATGAAACAATACTAAACTTTAGTAGATCTACCTCAGATCAACTCTACAGCAAGCTCTAAACTTCCAAGAGGGAATCAAACATATTTACAAGGCCAACCCTCAACCAGATTCATAGATTCAACACTACACATATGAAAAGCATACATTTTCTTCTTGTAGTATTTTGTTGTTGCAGTTTTGTTGCCGAGATTTTTCTACTGCACTTTTTCTGTCGCTCTTTTTCTGCCGTGATTTTTCTATCGCACTTTTTCTGATGCATTTTTTCTGCTGCACGTGGTCATTTGGTTACTGATTGTGCCCTTTTTAAAAAGGGCATAACTCTAACATCGGAAGTCCATTTTCAGTGCCATTTTTTTTAAAATGAATAACTTTTCGAGCTCGTTCCATTCTGATCATCAACAATAACTGAACAACAACATGCAAGGATTGGCGTACAAATACAACATAAAATATGGGATCCAGGAGGACTTCAACCAATGGATATCATGATCAGGAGATCATTAACATTTATTTTCCTTGGGTATTTGATGCAAGATTTATTTTCCTCCAAAGTCAATTGCAGTTGACTAGGCCTAAGGGGTATTTGTTTTACTAAGGGAGTGGGTTCCCTAATTCTTAATTATTTGTAAATTCCTATGTTCTATTGAAATTCTAGAAGATTGAATTAGATGGGTTGGAATATATGTAGTTGATTATATTCTCAAGAGTTGTGAGGACTTAGGTTGATATTTAGATCTCATGACGATTTTGTGGATCTTAAAGGATCTTAGAGATTGTTGAGGATTTTTTTGTGCATTTGAACAAATTCTACTTCATAACCCTTTTATTTAAACCTTGTAAGCCTAAGGGCATAAATAAAGGTTTAGGTGTGTGAGGATTGAGAGTGAAAAATGCCAAACATGGTAAAATGGCCAAAGAAATACAAAAAGCATGACATGATTGAGAGTTTCCTTATGTAATTTTGTGTATGTAGAAATACAACCTTTGTGTCAGTATTTTCCTTATGTTATAGTGTAACTGAATGGGATTTGGCTCTCTAAAATGTTTTATGAAATGGTCATGGTGTGTCTAGGAAGAGTCAAAAATTAATTTTCCTTTGCTACAATGAATATAACCCTATGAAAGAATCATTGATTCCAGTAATTTATGGATGTAGAGCATTGTGATTCAATTTTTTTGTTTTGTATATCTCATGGTCAAGATTTGAATGTAAAGAATCTTAAACTCGAGAAAAAAATGAATTTTTGTTCAATGATCATTGATCACTTCTAGGATCAATGATCCATAATCGTTGTTGAGTGGGAAACAATGAAGAGCCTAAAATCAAATAAGGATCATCGAATTGTGAGATGACACTACACGAAACATCCATTCCACTGGAGAAAGTCTTATACGTCGATTCAATTTGAGTCATTAGATCTCAATCTGGTGAATCTTGATCACCTGATGCAGGAGAATTGCTCCAAGTCAGCCATGCGCCAATTAGCAAGCCAGCCAGCACAGAGCACATTCAATGAAGAAGGAGAGGCACAACCCTCTCGTTTCAAATTTTGAATTTGAAATTTGTATTAACTGTTTGTAAGGATGGTAGAGCCAAGAACGTGCTTTTGAGCAGACTGTAGTTAAAGAAAAGCCTTTAATGGTTGTAAGAATGGATCTGGCTCCAATATAGACTAGACAACCCATTCAATGTAAAGTTAATGTAATTGAATATGGTTGGTGAGGATGGAGGGAAGAGGTCGAAGAGCCCCCTCATGTAAAAGATATTAGATCTCATTTTGAGTGGGTGATTAGTAAGTAAGTAGGTAGAGATAGAGAAGAGGAGAGAAGGAGTTGAGACTCTATCAAAGTCTGAGCTCAGGAACGCATTGTAAAAGGAGAAATTTCATATTAATATAAACAACAGTTTTTCCTACATATTATTCTGTGGTTGCATGAATGTCTTTATGTGTGTTCATTATATGTCGTAGATGTATGTTAGTATGCATTTCTAGGGACAGATAGGTTCTGCTATCTATTGGGTTCTTTGATTTTAGGTTGGGTTCTTTGAGGCTTCGTGTATGAGTGCATGACAGAACATTGCGGGTTTTGTAAGCCAGTGCAAGGAGTGCACTTCCAATTCTGCAGAATTTGGACAAAGATGTGCCAGGAGGGTGCACCAGCCAAAGTCTTAAACTTAGGGAGAAACCTCAAGGTTTCTGAATACCTTGGAGGTAAGACTGTGTAGGGGAGAACACAACAGAAGACAAAATCACCATGGGATTCTGGAAGAGCTCTGCCAGGCGGGCATTGAGCAGATGTAGGGGTTGCATTAAGGAGAAGAAATCTGGTTCGAGTTCAGTGGGAGATAGAATCACTGAGAATTCTATAGAGCTATGCCAGGAGGGAATTGAGCACAGGCACAAAGTGCAAAGGATAACTCCATTGTGGGTTCAAGGAGAAATCAGAATCACTGAGGATTCTGGAAGCTCTGCTAGGAGGGCATTGAGTAGGTGCTAGTGAGCACAACAAAACTCTAGTTTGAGTTCATTGAGGGAAACAAAATCATTGTGGGATTCTGTGAGGAGAAACTTGTCCAGGAGGACATTGAGTGGATGTGAAAATAGAGCACAGGAAATAACTCCTTTGAGTTTTGGAACAGAGAAGAGTCCAGTAGAGGATCTTCACAGGGTTGTTGAATACCCTGCAGATTCAGCAAGGAGTTTCTTGAGCAAGAGACTGCCAAGAGGGAATCAGATTCTCCATCTGAGGGAGAAGGAAAAAGGGTGAAGTCCCTTAGAGGTCTGAGAAACAGACAAGCTCATGACAGACAACACCTTCATGCGTGCAGAGACTCTGCAAGGAGTGTAGGAGTTGGGAGTCCTTTCACAGGTTCAAAGAAGACAAACATTCTGAGGAATTTTGGGAAAACTATGCTAGGAGGGACATAGACCTACAAGGAGAACAGAGGTCGAAGAATCCTTTGAGCATTTAAAGAGAATAATTCTCAGGAGGGAGAGTGATTTCATGCACAAGCCATAGCCGAGAGGTTGCAGAGGCCAAAAGGAGACCCTTTGGAGGGTTTAAGTCCGAGGAAGCTCAGGAAGGGCAACCTGGTTCAAGAACGCCGACATAAGCCAAAGTCACAGGTTTCGTAGCAATAGGAGAAAAGTCTAAGGTCTTTGATAAGTTGCATTATTCCAAGGTTCAGGAAGAAATAGAGCACTCACAAGGAGGGATTACAACTGCCATCGTATTAGGCGAAGAGGAGATCTCGATCGTTGCAGGTTTACATCCAGGTAGCAGCAGAAGGAGAGCCCACAAGAGAAGAAGATCTAAGACATCAGATCTTTCACAGATCACCGACCATCATCAGATCTAGGAGAAGGTGTGCATGAGTTAGGCTCGTCAAAGTCCCGAAATGGCAGAGGTATTTGGTATTTCATAGATTCAGGACTCGACATTTTGGGAATCCCGATGACAAGAGATCGGGGCACTTCACAGTGAAAGTCATGAAACAACAAAAGGATCATGGTTGTCCGTTTGTAGGAGGACGCATGGCAAACATTTGGAAGCCCACCGAGAATTCTCATTTCGGCATATCGGGGATTCGGCTACCGGGAAGTTGAAGGAGAAACATTTGTTGTGGTGGGTTCACGAAACCATGAATCCTGAAATTTCGAGAAAGGAGCAAACAGTTGAGGTTTCGGGGAAACCCCTGAAAGGAAGGTGACATCGGTATTTCAGATACCAGAAAGTCCAAGGAGCAGGGACTAGGAGAACCTTGCATCGTGGGATCGCGAAATGTGAAATCATGAAGGTGTTGAGAACGTGATAGAAGGCCTACATTTCAACATACCGGGTGTTGGGATTTCAGAATTCGACAATTTGGGGATTCCACTATAGAGAGTCGAGCACCTTGGCAATTGAAACTCCGAAATCATGAAACACGAAAAGTTGGGAAAAATAAATCCTTGGAGGAGAAAGTCGGGGAGTGGCATTTCAGAGATTCGAGGTTTGGGATTTCGAGAATCCTAAAGGTAAGGAACATGGGAATTTCGGCATTGGAAAACCTGAACTTCCGAAAGAGACATGTGGTCATGGGGTAGGTGGTCTCATAGGCAAAAAATTTTCCATTTCAACATTTTGGCATTCGGAGGATCGAGAGGACAAGGAAATCGACATCAGGGTTCAAGAAATCCCGAAATCCAAAGTTCCCTTTTCAGGAAAGGGTCGTGGTCATGTTTGGTGGCTGCGTGGAGATGAAAGCTCATGCCCAATGCATGTTTGTGTAGGTGAGGTTTTCAAGGAAGGACCTATGGATCGAATTTGATGAGGTTTTCTGAGTAAGAGCCCAAAGAGCTATTTCGGCTCATTGGAGGATAAATCAGAACGATCCTGCATGGATCTTGGCCTAAGGTTCGGGGTCTACACCAAAGTGGTATTAGAGCTTGATTTTGTCTATATATTTTAGGTAGAGAGAGCAGGAAGGAAAAACTCCGATATAGATTATTTTGGTATCAGAGGCAGCTTGCAGTGACATGCATAGGAAACAGAGTATGGGAACTCTGTGGTGATTGTTTGCAGGTAGGAAACAATTAAGAAGACAATTGGGAGGACTGTAGAGGGGAGGCTGGAAGCACTCAAGGTTGCAGAGTAACAACAACAAGTTTGCCAGGAGGGAAGACATGAACAGGAAGATGGCTATTGAAGGCCATGGATGTGGTGGAAAGAATATCCATTAGCAACAGGAGAATGTCGCGAGAGATAAAGATCTTGTCGATATCAGAGCAACGATGGATGAGATAGCATTGTGGATGCAGCAGGATGCAAGATCAATATGGGTATATGAATGGCCCATGAAGATGAAGGTAAAGTGGAAAATTCAGGAATTGGTGGCCAAAAGACAACAGAAGTTGTTAAAGGGATGGTTGAGGCATACTGAAAACCTCAATGGACCAGAAGATGAGATGGTTCAGGTATGTGAACCAGAGGCTGGGAGAAATCTTAGTGACATTGAGGATGAACAGAGATCAACTGAAGATCTCAAAGACTGCCATGTGTGCAGAGACTTCCAGGAGAGCAGTGAGGAAATTCCCAATTTCCAGGAGGGAAACGAGATGATATCGTTGCAGGATATCATAGACTTTCAGGAGGAAAGTGACGGGAATTCATATTTCCAACAGGGAAATGGAAAGAGATCAACAAAATATCTCAGCAACTTCCAGGTGAGCAGTGAGGAAATTTCATATTGCAAAATGGGCAATGAGATAGGATTCAAGGATCTCATAGAATGTCAAGAGTGCAACAGAGAAGAAATCCCATACTTCCAGGAGGGAAAAGGAGAGAAGATGAGCTCAGAGCTAAGTTCATATCAGGAAGGATAGCTGACAGAGAAGGAGGATCCAAGGAATCTTTTGATGATTGGGGGAATTGGGTTATTCCTGCCACATCACCTAGGGAAGGAAAAAGTATGTGTTGTTGAAGCAACAACAGAAGAAAGACAACTAGCAGAGACTATCATGGAAGAATAATTGGAGAAGATATCAAAAGTTGCCCAAGCAGAAGAAGGAAATGAGCATTCCGAGGAATGGCTCAATTTTTTCACCTGGGAAGCTAAAGTGACTGCAACACTGAAGCTTGCAACAAGAGAAAAAGAAGAGGAAGCAGATAGCATAAATTTTGTTGAGCTGTATCAAGAGTTTGAAGCCTTGGAGAAAAAGGTGAAGGTGTAGATCTTGCACATCCAACAAGTCAGGTTGAAAGTAGATGATGGTGAATTCCAGTCTGAGGAGAAGGTGGAGAGAGCTGGAGATATACCAGAAGGAGAGATGATAGTCAAACTGTCACAGGAAGAAGATGAGTAGCATATCAGTAATAATATTGCATAATGGGAATCTATGACAGGGTGGCAAGTCAGGGCCACAAAATATGGAGAAGATGACATGGGAGATCATGATGATCTGCCCATTTGCAGAAAGAAATTGTAGCAGAGGAGACTGCATGAACAAAGCCATCCATTTCAACAGTTGGACGAGGTGATCGATGAGATCAAAAGGCTGATGTTGGAATCAGAAGAGACTGGTAGCAAAGGGAAGTTGAACAGAAAGGAGATGGCAATAGAAACAAAGCAGCGGAAGCAACAACAATAGCAGAACAGAGGAGTAGACAAAAAGCTCCAGAAATTTGTTTGGGATCTAGGTGGATTTCAAAAACGATGTTGGGAATCTCATGACCAGAATCTCATGAATTTTTCACAGCAGAGGAGTATGATTTAGGAGCATATCTCCAAGTCATCCATGCGCCAACCATCCATCCAGCCAGCATAGCGTGCATTCAATGAAGAAGGAGAGGCACAACCCTCTCGTTTCAAATTTTGAATTTGAATTTTGTATTAAATGTTTGTAAGGCTGGTAGAGCCAAGGCCATGCCTTTGAGTAGGCTATAGTTAAAGAAAATTCTTTAATGGTTATAAGGATGGATCTAGCTCCGATCTGGACTAGACAACCCATTCAATGTAAACTTAATGTAATTGAATAGGGTTGGTGAGGATGGAGGGAAGAGCTTGAAGAGCCCCCTCATGTAAAATATCTTAGATCTTATTTTGAGTGGGTGATTAGAAAGTAAGTAGGTAGAGATAGAGAAGAGGAGAGAAGGAGCTGAGACTCTGTCAAAGTCTGAGCTCAAGAACACATTGTAAAAGGAGACATTTCATATTAATATAAACAACAGTTTTTCCTACATATTATTTTGTGGTTGCATGAATGTCTTTATGTGTGTTCATTATATGTCGTAGATGTATGTTAGTATGCATTTGCAGGGATAGATAGGTTCTACTATCTGTTGGGTTCTTTGATTTCAGGTTGGGTTCTTTGAGGCTTCATGCATGAGTACATGACAAAATGCTGCGAGTTATGTAAGCCAGTGCAAGGAGTGCACTTCCAATTTTACGGAATTTGAACGCCAGGAGGGTGCACCAGCCGAAGTCTTAAACTCAGGGAGAAACCTCAAGGTTGATGAATACCTTGGAGGTAAGACTGTGTAGGGGAGAATGCAACAGAAGACAAAATCATCGTGGGATTATGGAAGAGCTATGCTAGGAAGGCATTGAGAAGATGCACGAGTTTCATTGAGGAGAAGAACTTTGGTTCGAGTTCAGAAGGAGATAGAATCACTGAGAATTATATAGATATCTTCTAGGAGGGCATTGAGAACAGGCACAAAGTGCAGAGGAGAACTCAATTGTGGGTTCAAGGAGAAATCAGAATCACCTAGGATTTTGGAAGCTCTGCCAGGAGGGCATTGAGCAGATGCTAGTGTGCACAACAAAACTCTGGTTTGAGTTCATTAAGGAAAAAAAAATCACTATGGGATTATGTGAGGAGAAACTTGGCCAGGAGGACATTGAGTGGATATGTAGATAGATCACATGAAAGAACTCTTTTGAGTTCTGGAACAGAGAAGAGTCCAGTAGAGGATCTTCATAGGGTTGTTGAATACCCTGCAGACTCAACAAGGAGTTGCTTGAGTAAGAGACTGCCAAGAGGGCATCAGATTCCCCATCTGAGGGAGAAGGAAAAAGGTTTAAGTCCCTTAGAGGTCTGAGCAACAGACAAGCTCAGGACAGATAACACCTTCATGTGTGCAGAGACTCTATAAGGAGTGTAGGAGTCGGGAATATTTTCACGGGTTCAGAGAAGACAAAAATTCTGAGGAATTTTGGGAAAACTCTGCCAGGAGGGAGAGAGACCTACAAGGAGAACATAGGTCAAAGAATCCTTCAAGGATTCAAAGAGAATAAATCTCAGGAGGGAGAGTGATTTCATGCACAGGCCATAGCTGAGAGGTTGCAAAGGCCGAAAGGAGACCCTTTGGAGGGTTTGAGTATGAGAAAACTCAGGAAGGGCAACGTGTTCGATAACGCCAACATAAGTCGAAGTCACAGGTTTTGTAGAAATAGGAGAAAAGGATGAGGTCTTTGATAAGTTTCATTCTTACAAGGTTTAGGAAGAAATAGAGCACTCACAAGGAGGGAGCACAAATGCCATCGGATCAGGCGAAGAGGAGATCTCGAACGTTGCAGGTTTACGTCCAGGTAGCGACAAAAGGAGAGCACATAGGAGAAGAAGATATAAGCTGTCAGATCTTGCACAGATCACCGACCATCGTCATATCTGGGAGAAGGTGTGAATGAGTTAATCTCACACATGAGCTGAGAAGAGGCTCGTCAAAGTCCTAAAACGACCAAGGTATTCAGTATTTTGGATATTCAGGACTTGACATTTTGGGAATCTCGATGACAAGAGATCGAGGCACTTCACAGTGAAAGTCCTGAAACAACAAAAGAATCGTGGTCATCCATTTGTAGGAGGACGCTTGGCAAACATACGAAAGCCCACCGAGAATTCTCATTTTGGCATATCTTGGATTCGTCTACCAGGAAGTCGAAGGACCAACATTTGTTACGAAGAGTTCGCGAAACCGTGAATCCTGAAATTCCTAGAAAGGAGCACATAGTTGAGGTTTCGGGGAAACCCCCAAAAGGAAGGTGACATCGGTATTCTGGATACCGAGAAGTCTAAGGAGCAGGGACTTGGAGAACCTTGCATCGCAGGATCATGAAACGCGAAATCCTAAAGGTGTTGAGAACGCGATAGAAGGCCGACATTTCGACATACTGGGTGTCAGGATTTCAGAATTCGGCAATTAGGGGATTCTAGTACAAAGAGCCAAGCACCTTGGCAATTGAAATTCTGAAATCGCAAAACACAAAAATCCGGGGAAACGAAATCCTTGGAGGAGAAAGCTGGGGAGTGGCATTTCGGAGATTCGAGGTTCAGGATTTCGGGAATCCCGAAGGCAATGAACAGGGGAATTTCGGCATTGGAAACCCCAAAGTTCCGAAAGAGACATGTGGTCACGGGGTAGGTGGTCGCATAGGAAAGAAATTCACCATTTCTCCATTTCAACATTCGGAGGATCGAGAGGACAAGGAACTAGACATCAGGGTTCGCGAAATCCAAAATTCCCTTTTCGGGAAAGGGTCGTGGTCGTGTTTGGTGGCCGCACGGAGATGAAAGCTCACGCCCGATGCATGTTTGTGCAGGTGGGGTTTTCAAGGAAGGACTTGTGGATCAAATTTGTTGAGGGTTTCTGAGTAAGATCCCGAAGAGCTATTTCATCTCATTGGAGGAGAAATCAGAATGATCCTGCGTGGATCTTGGCCCGAGGGTCGAGGTTTGCACCATCACCAATCTCATCGAAGTAGAAGGAAGAGGGAGAAAAAAATATTGTTCATTCAATCAACTGACATTGAATTATAGTCGTCAGATCATGGTATCAATGAAAAGGAAGGGTTGAATCCTTTTATAACTATATAGTAAATCTTGATTGTTGAATCAGAAAGAAAGTATACAAGAACCATTAGATCGAAGTCAGGAACAATGAAACTCAATCTTCATCCTGGACTGTTGAGTCAACACACAATTTGTTGGATTATTGAGAGGGGTGGTGAATCAGTAATGAGAAATTATACCAATTATTAATCCTTTAAACCACAATGTATAGTCTTTTACTTATGCAACCATGTTCATGTGTTCATCATCGATATCTTACTATATCATAAGAATTAGCATTCATCAGTGCATAATAAACAATAACAAACACATCCACACAATGCACAATACACCAATATTTATGTGGAAACCCAATGTGGGAGAAAACCACATAAATATTTTGTTATATGTCAAGAATTACATTCAAGGAAGCACCGACTTCCAATTCTCCAATTACAACTAGAAGGAGGCTCTGACCCCCTAGTTTCTTAGGCTACAACATGAGGGAAGCTCCAACTCCCCAATTCTCTAGCTACAACCAGAAGGAGGACACAACCCCCTATGTTCTTCAGCTACAATTGGAAGGTGGCTACAACCACCCATCCTTTCCCCGTACAACCACCCTGAAATATAAGTGCCAAATGAAAAAACTGAATATGTCATTGTCACAACATGTTCTATCAAAGATGTCACTGTGAAACCTATCACTGTATACTCATCAACCATTCTGATATGATCACATATACCTTAAACACTATACCACAAGTCTGTATCTCAAACCATGTGCTAGAACCTCACTGTTATAAAACCTCTATGTGTACCAATAACTTCAACAACTTAACTCAACCACAAGCCCTCAACATGAACCAATACTAAACTTCAGTAGATATACCTCAGATCAACTCTACAACAAGATTTAAACTTCCAAGAGGGAATCAAACATATTTACAAGGCAAAACCTCAACCAGATTCAACACTACACATATGAAAAACATACCTTTTTCTTCTTGTAGCATTCTGTTGTTGTAGTTTTGTTGTTGAGATTTTTCTACTGCACTTTTTATTTCGCACTTTTTCTATCGCAATTTTTCTATCGCACTTTTTCTGATGAACTTTTTCTACTGCACTTTTTCTACCACACTTTTTCTATCGCACTTTTTCTGCAGCGGTTTTTCTGCTGCATTTTTTTTGCTTTGATTTTTCTACCACACTTTTTCTGCCGTGACTTTTCTGTGACACTTTTTTTGCCGCAATTTTTCTGGCACTCTTTTTCTCCTCACTCTTTCTACCGCACTTTTCTTGTCGCGATTTTTCTTCCGCACTTTTTTTCTACCACACTTTCCTGCTGTAATTTTCCTGCCGCACTTTTCCTGCCATGATTTGCTTTCCACACTTTTTTTGCTGCACTTTTCCTGTCGTGATTTTTCTGTCACACTTTGATCTATCAATAATACCTTCCAAATAACCTTTCACAAATGATAATCAATGAAGTTCAATTGAGAAAAATGAGAGAGGCTTGACCTTTCCTTTATACTCTTCATGTCTTACTATAGAAGTTTCCTTGCAACAACTTTACCCCTTTATCCATATTCTAGGGTTTACCCATTAACCCACTTTTGTCCACTTAACCACTTTGTCCACATTGACTATTCAAACTTTGTCCACTTAACAGAACCAATTTACCACAAATAGTAAGTTCTCCACTTTTAGTTGCAAATAACTTTATTATTTAATTAATTTCTTTTGCAACCAATTTGACTTATCCATAAATAGTAAACTCACCACTTCTTGTTGTAACCACTTTATTATTTAAATAATTTCTCTTTGTAACCACTAAGACTAATTTATTATTTAAATAACTTCTCTTTACTCACAACTTCTTGTTCCAACTAACTTTCCTATAATTAGTCAATTCATAACTTCTTTTCCCTTAACTAACTTCTTGTTGCAACCACTTTATTACTTAATTTATTTCTTGGTCAACCACGTTGACTATTCAATCCTCTCATCACAACTACTTAACCACAATTACCAAATTCACAACTTCTTCTTGCAAATAATTTATTTTTAATTATTTTCTTAATGAAAAAACTATACCCATGATTAACTCCTAGTTTCACCCACTTTCACTAGTCAACTTCTTCTAGGAGTTTCTAGAATAATTTGACTTATTTGACTTTCTAGGGGCTTCTAGATAACTCATGAGGGTTCTCCAACTTCACAATGCCATAACTCTCTAACCGTGAGGAGTTATGTGACGTTCCACATATCACCGGAAATGGAATGACATGTATTATCCATCTAGAATTGTATTACCTACATATACATTGATCTTAATTATATTATTCCTCAACAAAACTTGGGTTTCTTACCCATACCTCTAGAACTACCAGAATGTGCTACCAAACATAATTAAATGTTGAAATCAATATCTAAGGGTTGATATGAATCTACAACATCACTCTCCAAGGGTTGACATCAATGAAAACCAACTATCCAACTATCCATCAATCTAGACCAACTATCTGACACAGTTAAGTCTCATCCATAGATATTGATCAAAGTAGATCTTGGAAATATCGAATTCGTTTATCAGAGCCAACTTCTAGATTTTCATTCATCATTCAACTATCAATATAGTACTCCAATGTGGAGACTGAAATTTTCATTAGAGGAATATAGAGGGAAATGATACCATCCATTGGAGAAGCCAATTTGGAGTCTCACTTCGAACTCCATTCCAACTAAATTATTTTGAAGCAAGATCTGAATCATCCATTCAATGAAGATCAACAATGATAGTTAAAGGTTGAATATGTTTGAAAGGATATCTCCATCACCCATCCATAAATGAATCAATATTTATGATCTATTGTAGATTGGCCTTCACCTATACTCCAAGAATCAAATTCGATCATCCGTCAGAAATTGATCAACGTTCATGATAAAAATGAAATTGGAACAACTTGTTGGAGTGCCCAAAGCTTATTTCAGTCTGATACATCATTATGAACATGTGGATAAGTTCTTTACATATTTTCAAAGGAAATAAATCGTTTTTGTATATTGCGCACTAGAAATTTGATCGTGGGTTAGCAAAGTTAAACCTCATGATTTTTTTTTATAAATAGGTTGTGGATTTAACACTTGGTCGCGAGAAATTGTTAAGCCCTAATATTGGCTCATTACCCCTTAATTGGGGCATATTAGATTAGTAATGTTATTTTATTTATGTCGGCTTTAGGCCATTAGTTGTAATTTAGATTAGTAATGTTATTTTATTTATGTCAGCTTTAGGCCATT
>ML810968.1:62471-110496 GCA_009831015.1 Picea engelmannii
GTTTCATGCTTAAAGAAGGTTATAGGTGACAAGATCCCAGTTCAAACTATATTTCCAGAACTTGACGAGGAAGGAAAAATCATATTGGAGCCTGAATCCATCACTGACACAAGAATTCGCCAACTGAGGAATAGATCCATTTCGGAGTATCTCATTAAATGGAGGAAACTACCGGCTAAAGATTCCACTTGGGAAGATGAGTCTTTTATATAGAAGCATCCAAAGTTACTCAAGCATTGCAGACAACACTTGTCTCAAGGGGAGGGGCATGTTAAGCCCTAATATTGGCTCATTACCCCTTAACTGGGGCATATTAGATTAGTAATGTTATTTTATTTATGTCGTCTTTAGGCCATTAGTTGTAATTTAGATTAGTAATGTTATTTTATTTATGTCGGCTTTAGGCCATTATTTGTAATTATACCTCCTAGTCTCCTATATATACCAAGGAGACATTTTCATTTTGAATCATCGGGTACTTGAAATTTAAGTGGGGTAAAAGGAGGTTGCCCCCTCGAAGAGGCTTATTATCTGAAATTATCTCTTTTTCAAGGCGTTGAGTACTCTTTATGAGGTTTTTCTATGCTATATTGATATTTGGTTCCTAACATAAATAGAATAATATTAACATCTATTTAAGCCTACATTTAGTTGGGGATGAAATTCGGTTAGAACTTGAGAGAGATTCTAGGACTGTAACAGAGTAAAAAATAAAGACTTTGTTCTATGGGGATTTGGATGTAGGCTTCTAGAGCACTATAGTTGCAGCAGAGTAATTAGAACTATGTACTTGTGGGAAAACCATGCCAAGAGGTCATCAAAATTCCGACCTTGTATTAAAATAAACTGACCATATTTGTATTGAGAAAACTGTTAGGATATTTAGACACTTAGGAGTTAGTTAAGATCTACTTGGTATAATGTGTCGTTAGGTAAAAGTGTCTTTCTTAGTGTGTTTATTTAGTATGCATTAGTATGCATTTGTAGTTAGGAAATCCGACGGTTACGATATGTTCCCGACATAGAGTGATTCGACGGTTCATACTCTCCTCGATCTTAACGACCATTGATATGTTGCTTAACACCCGATTGGTCCATGATCTCTATTTAAAGAGCATGGAGGGTCATTTGTCGAGTGATTTATTGTGATAAAATCTCTTGTAAAATCTCTTTGTAATCTTTTTCTTTGCATTAATAAACTGCTCCAAGTGGCCGCGTTGGCTGGGGCCATGGATGTTTCCTCGTAGGGGTTTTACCACGTGAAAAACAATAATGTGATGATCTTTGATCTGGTTATGTGAGTGGTTATTGAAGTTTGTCTTCCTATATTTGAATACCTTTGTTGTCAAACATGGTATCAGAGCTTGTTTGAAGACCCACTCCTGTTGTAGATCGAGATAGTGAAGCCGATTTGCCTCATCTCCATTTTTTGTCATTTTCATACATTTATGGGCTGAGAGGACTGTTCCATTGTGTCTGGAGTGCTCTTTTCAGTCAGGAACACTTTTCTTTTCACTCGAAAAGGTTTTGTTTTTCCCAATATATGGCCATTACAGTTAGATCCGGAGGTATAAAGCTTGAATACGCATTTTTTTAAATTTTTGCAGAGTAGTATTTTGGTTTTATTTCAGTTTTGTTTTATTTATTTCTGGGTTTCTACTCTTTTAGATATGTGTATGATATTTTCCCCGCGCCCTGTGTGATCTCGGAAAATTAGAAACAGATAGGAAAAGTTGCATCTTCCAGGTAAGCTAACCGAGATCTAACCCTTATTGTCATCGAGAAGAGAAATTTTTTTCTTTAGTGAAAAGAGTTTTTTTTTAGCACGCTCTCTGAGGCCATCTTCAACAACAACAATCCTCCTTCTGAACATTACAATATGTTTTGCTAGATCATTTGGTTAAAAGTTTCCTTATTAAGTAAGAGGTCTTGAGTTCAAGTCTCTCTTTTGTTACCTTTTTTGAAAAAGTTCATGCTAAAATTGTAAAATGTATTTCACTTCAAGTATAAAAGTGAATCACTATAAATAGATTTAATATTTTATTTTAGAGTTATTTATTTTGCATGCATCTTTTCTGTTATAAAGTAACTTCATTGTAAAAGTGATCCCCACTTCTCTGTATAAAAGTGGGTCACTTCATAAAGAAACTTACACAATCACATGGTCATTTGGGTATCGATTGTGCCTTTTTTAAAAAGGGCATAACTCTAACATCGGAAATCCGTTTTCAGTGCCATTTTTTTTAAAACACACAACTTTTCGAGCTCATTCCATCTAGATCATCAGTTTTAGTTTTTAAATACACATTATCTTCATAATTAATATGGATTCTACAAGTATTGTCTTGCTTACCATCAACAACTACTTCCAATGGAAATCTCATATGGAAGATTTATTAAGAAGTAAAGGCTTGTACCAGATTACCTTGGGAAAGGAAAAAGCACCCACTAATGCTGATAAGAAATCCAAGTGGGATAATACGAATGACGAAGAACATGGACTAATCAGAATTTTCATCTCTCCTGATTTAAGGTACCACCTTCAAGATATTGATGACCCCAAAGAAGCTTGGAACACGATTGAATATGTGTTTGGTAAACTCAATATTATTCAAGCACAAAAGTTAGAAAATCAAATACTGACCTTGAGTCCAAATGATTTTTCTTGCATTGGAGACTATCTATCTAGGTTTAAAACACTCAGAATTTTATGTGAAGAATGTAAGATAAAGATGGAGGAAGAGCGTTGCATCTATCTTATTATTTCTAAGCTAGGTAGTTCATTTCTGTGTTTGTATCTACCTTTTATGCGATGAGAGAGGCTCTAGGGGAAGAAGCTTATGAAAAAAACACTCTTGAGTCCTTTTGTGCTTCTTTGATTCGAGAGGAAGATAAGCTTGTACAATTTGGAGTGATCAACACTGTAGGTCCCTCCAACAAAGCCTTATCTACCCAATAGAAAGATAAACCCAAGTATCCCAAGAAGAAACATCCTCACTACAACAACAAACAACACAAGGGTTCCAAACTTGCTCAGACAGCTTCAACTCCCACTGGTGACAAAGGAGCCAAATATAAAAGTAAGAATACTAACAAACATTGCACCTTTTGTGATAAAGATGGTCATGATGATTCCAAATGTTTCAAGAAGATGGTATCTTTAGAAGCAGTGATGAATAAGCACAACATCAGTATTGATTCTACTTCTTCTTCTCATGGACATGCCCTTTCTGCTTCTAGTTTCTCCTTCAATTCAAATTCTACTACTACTTATTCTTATGATGAGTGGCTTATTGATTCAGGAGCATATTATCATATGGATAAGGATAAAGCCATATTTTTGGCTCTAAATGAATGTAACACCAAGAAAATATTTGTTGGTGATGATAGATCTCTTAGTGTTGTAGGATCTAGAACAGTTCAAGTAGATAATGGTCATTTCAATGATGTATTATGTGTTCCAAGTATTTTTTGTAACCTTCTATCAATATATCAAATCACTCATTCAGGTCAAGGTAAAACCGTCAAGTTTTCACCTCACTAGGTTGTAATCAAGGATCTAAAAGATCCTAAGCATGTTATTGCAACTAGAATTGATGATGATGTTACCTAGTTGTACAAGGTTGACAACTTTGGGTCATCATCTTTTTCATCAGTTTTTGTTGCTCATAGAGATGACTTGAGAAAACTTTGGCATGAGCGGTTTGGTCATCTAAACTATCGCTCATTGTAACAACTATGTAATCAACAGATGGTGACTGGTCGTCCTCTTGTTTCATGCAGAGATGGTGTTTGTGCCGGTTGTGTTCTTGACAAACATCATCGGGACAGTTTTTACAAACGTGCCTCTTGTCACGCCTCGGGCCCTTTACATCTTGTTCACAGTGATTTGTGTGGTCCAATTTCTTCTCCTTCCTTTTTTGGGTGCAAGTATTTCTTAACTTTCATTGATGATTTTTCCAGACATACTTGGGTTTACTTCTTAAAAATTAAGAGCGAAGTTTTTGAAAAGTTTTTGGCCTACAATGCTCTTGTAGAAAAGCAATCTGGACATCAAATTCAAAAGTTAAGAACATATAATGGAGGTGAATATGTGAACAATAATTTTACAAGCTACTGCACTACACAGGGAATCCAAATGCAACACATTGTTCCATATACACCACAACAAAATGGTGTTGTTGAGAGAAAGAACTGTACATTAAAAGAAATGGCTAATTGTATGATCCAATCTAAGGAATTAAGTCTAAAGTATTGGGCGGAAGCCATCAACTGTGAAGATTACATAGTAAATCACACTCCCACAAAGGCTCTTAAAAATATAACACTGAAAGAATCTTGGACTAAAATAAACCAGATGTAAGTCACTTTCGTGTATTTGGCAGTATAGCATGGGCTCACATTCCTAATGAGAAAAGGAAAGATTGCAACCTAAAAGTGAGAACTGTATATTTGTTGGTTATTCTGAAGATGTCAAAGGTTACAGGCTTCTTCAATCACATTGTAATGAAATTATTATTAGAAGAGATGTTAAATTTGATGAAAATCTCTTGGCCTACAAGCCTAATTCGACGATTGTGCCTTCCTTGGCCTGCAATCCATGTTCGACATTTGTGCCTTATTATGATTTGGTTTCTTATTAAGATGATGTCAGTGAGGATGAAAATCCACCTCTGCCTACTCACCCTCCTGCAGATGAGTCCTTTGAAATTGAATCAGCACCAGCTCCACTACTTCCTAGATGGGTCCGTTCAACACGAGAAGCAGTTGGTGATCTTGTTGGTGATCCTTTAGATCAGCGTCAAACACGTTCATAGTTCTAGCGAGCCTCTTCTCTTTTGGATCAAGTTTCAAAACTCATGATCCAAAGAAATTTGCAGAAGCTTCATCTCATCCAGATTGGGATACAACAATGAATGAAGAGTATTGTCCTTTAATGACAAACAATACTTGGGAACTTGTACCTCTTCCAAAAGGAAGAAAACTTGTCAGATGTAAATGGGTCTACAAAACTAAGTATGCATCAGATGGAAGTGTTGAAAGACACAAGGCTCGGTTAGTTGCCAAAGTATTTTACCAATTTGAAGGAATTGACGATAATGAAACCTTTGACCCTATAGCCAAAATGAATTCCATCTTCCTTGTTCTTTTCCTTGCCACCTCACATAAATGGGAGGTCCATCAAATGGATGTTAAATCTTCCTTCTTTCATGGCAATTTGAAAGAAGAAATATACATGGAACAACATCTTGTATATGTCCAAAATGACTCTAGCCTTGTTTTTCGCCTCAAGAAATCTCTTTATGGTCTCAAGCAAGCTCCCCGAGCTTGGTATGCCAAAACGAAAAACTTTCTTATTGCCATTGGATTCTCTAGATTCCATTCTGATCCTAATGTCTATACCAAGAAAGTAGGAAGCCATCTCATAATCCTTGTCCTTTATGTTGATGACCTTATCCTTATTGGTAGTGACCCAAAACTTTTAAACCATGTGAAAACTAGCCTTAAGAAGAAATTTGAAATGATCGACTTAGGTTTTTTGTACTATTTCTTTGGCCTCCAAGTTTTTCAAACCAATGAAGGAATTTTTCTTTCCCATTCTAAGTATTCTTGTGACCTTCTTCATCGCTTTCACATGGATGATTGTAAACCAACCCCTTCTCCCTTCCAGTCTGAAGTCAAGCTTACTTCCACCTGTACTTATCCTGAAGTTGATGCCACCCTGTACCGTCAGTTAGTTGGTAGCCTCTTATACTTGACTCATAGCCTCTTATCAACGCAACAATCACATCGAGATACACATGCACTTCATCAGAAAACTCATTCATGATCAAGTTATTGAAGAGCTCTTTTTCCCTACAAAAGATCAAGTTGCAGACATTTTCACAAATTCTCTTACAGAAGCGAAGTTCTCTAAACTTCAATCTATGTTAGGACTTCAGGAAGTTGTCATTAATGGGGGATAGGCTCTAATGCCTCCTTCCTTCTCCTATTGTATTACTATTGTAAATCCTTCAATCCTATCCCAAGTTGCTCTTAAGGGGGTATGTTAGGATATTTAGACACTTAGGAGTTAGTTAAGATCTACTTGGTCTAATGTGTCATTAGGTAAAAGTGTGTTTCTTAGTGTGTTTCTTTAGTATGCATTAGTATGCATTTGTAGTTAGGAAATCCAACGGTCACGATATGTTCCTGACATAGAGTGATCTGATGGTTCATACTCTCCTTGATCTTAATGACCATTGATTTGTGGATTAACACCCGATTGGTCCATGATCTCTATTTAAAGAGCATGGAGGGTCATTTTCCGAATGATCGATCATGAGAAACTCTCTTGTAAAATATCTCTGTAATATTTTTCTTTGCATTAATAAACTTCTCCAAGTGGTCGCGTTGGTTGGGGTCATGGATGTTTCCCCGTAGGGGTCTTACCATGTGAAAACATTGGTGTGTTGATATTTGATCTGGTTATGTGAGTGGTTACTGAAGGTGTTCGTCCTCTATTGGAATACCCGTGTTGTCGAACAAAAAACCTTTTCCCCTAATGCTAGTGTGCACGTAAGATTCTATTTTCATCTTCTTGTAACTAGAACACAAATCCCAACCAACATAGTAATAAAATATAAAAAAATTTACCATTTCAAAGGATTGGACACTAAACCTTATGTAGCTAGTCAGTTACGGTCATTTCCAAGTTTTTTCTCCCTTAAAATTTTCCAATAGGGAATTTTCATTATAATTCATCACCCTCTCCATCATTAAATCCTCTCCCACCATCATTCTCATAAGAATTTTCTTCTATTTCACATACTTTCTTGTCTGTGTTTCCTTATTCTTTCATAGAACTTCCAAAATGGGACCTAATAGACTCTTTTTGTCACTTAAAAATATTCCAAGTCCAAGCATATCCTAATAAACTACGAGCCTCTTAGTACACCATTTGATTTTGGTATTTTTATTACTCTTTCAAATACTGCAAATATTCAGTTTCTTTATGCCTAACCAAATCATGTTAAAACACTATTAGATCCTTTGAGTTGATGGGAATCAATGACATTAATTGCTACTTTACTTCTCACAACCTCAAGATTTATTCTTTCAACTTCAAAGGTCCTATCAGCTATAGGTATCTTATACTTAGGAATAACATCTTCAATGATATTGTATGTCCCCATGTCTTAACCTATTGTTGATGTTTATATTGGTAAAAATCCAAACAACAACCTCATGAGGAAAAATCCCCATGCATTTTTATAGAGGCGGGACTCCTCTATTATAGTCTAAAAGATGTATCTTGATGTTCTTGGATTGGGCTCTCAAATGGGTGAATGCTAAAAAGAAAACCCCAAATATTTATTACTTTAGTTTGTATGTAAAATGGTTCCTGATAATCAGATTGCTCTTTGAGTGCAACATTTTCTTGGAAATGGACCAAGCAACTTATTTACAATAAAAATATAATGAAAGGCTTCAATATCAACATAAATATGGGATCAACTTCGTTAAAACATCCCTTTGAAACACATGCAATATGAAGATACATCCATATTTTCTCACAAGAAAAAAAGCGAAATGGTGTTGATCACTTGAGAGAACTTCAAATAATTATTGCATTCAAAACTAAAAATAATTTGATGGGAGTACTCCAAAAATATCATATTCAAAAATCCCAGAGTATGAGAATTCATTAAATTTATACCCATAAGTAGTTCTCTATGGAGCTTAATACCTAAAATATATTCAACATCACAATGCATTTCAGTAAACCAATTGACTAATTCTTAGAAATCAAGATTGTTAAATTCAAGGAATAAACCTCCATGAATAATTTAGAAAACCATGTCTTACATTACCAAAAACAAACATGGATTAAAAATACTCCTATTGATATTTTTAGGAAGATAATTGGAATAATAAAAGGAAAAAAACTAAAAAAACCCAACCTCATGCTTGATCCTTGATATACAAACAAAAGGCTTTGAGATAAATCATGTAGAAGAAGAAGAAGAAAGAAAAAAATGGAGATGTTTAGTTGTTGATCAGAGATTTGGCTACATTTAGATTGTTGAACAATGTTATCTTGATGATCTGAACCTCCAACCCTAATCCAATCTTTCCTTGATGGTGCTCTCTTCTTTTAAATATGTTCCCAATGCTTCTTTGAAGTAGTTAGGGTTTCTATTTCTCTACAATTTCCCATGTTTATATTCTTTTTGAAATTGATAATTTATTAAATTATCATTACTAAATTAAGGTCATTTTGATTTTGTCCTCCAAATGGGACCCACTTCAGGAAGTCAAGGTTCCAAACAGATTTCCTAGAAAATCATGAAAACATAGCTCACTGATATTTTAATTTCTCGAAGAACTATGGAAAACTTCATCCATTGAAACCTTACTCATTGTCTTCCTTGTTGAATTAAATTTCCAATGAGGTATCACTTTCCCAAAATAGACCTCTGGATCATGAGTTATAAGCTCTGAAAGATCGATACTCAACAATCATCTATCTAGTTCGTGGATTAATCTTAATCCTTGATTTAATTCCAATATTTTTATTCCCACATGCATTGTGGTGGGTGAATAATTGTTTTTTATAATGTAAAGGCCTTCCATATCATTCAATTGAAGTAGAGTATCTTATAGAGGTCTTAGCTTAGCTCTAAAGACTTTAAAAAAATAATGACTTAGTAATATTTTGGTCATTTAATCAACCTATGAATGTCTGACATGTCACATCCAATCACCACTCAATCACCTACTATGTCATTTTACAGTCATATTTGTCCATATATGTGTCACCCTAGGTCCACATCACTGTTATGTGTCATCAAGGGATGAGTCCACCTCACTTCCATGTGCCCACATATAATAGGTATTGACTGTCATGTGTCCTTGGGAGGTTTTTGATGTTCATATTGGCTGCAATCCCAACAACAACCTCACGAGGATAAAATATCCCCTTGCATTTTTATAGAGGTGGTTCTCCTCTGTAATTTTCCAAAATATTTAGCTTAATGTTATTGGATTATACTTCCAAATTGGAGAATCCTAAATAGTGAGCCTACAATATTTATTTCTTTAGGTTATGTATGAAAGTGTTCTTGAAAACTTAATTGCTCTTTGAATACAACATTTACTTGGAAATGGACCATGCAACTCTTTTAAAATAAAAATAAAAATAAAGGAAGGATTTAATATCAAAATAAAATATGCTCAACTTCATTATTACAACCCTATGAAACAAATGCAAATAGAATATGTAACCATATATTCTCCCAAGAAACAAAATTAAATGGTAATGATCATTTCATAGAAGTTTAGATGAGTTATGCATTTAAAAACAAAAATAATTTGATGGGAATAATCCAAAAATATCACACTAATAAATCCCAAGACATAAGAATTCATTAAAGTTATACCTCAAAGTAGTTCTTTATGGGGTTTCATAAAACATATTCAACAATACAAAGCATTTCAGTAAAACAATTGAGTAAATTATTAGAAATAAAGATTTCAAAATGCAAAGACTACACCTCCACGAATAATTTAGACAATCCTATCTTACATTTATCAGTCACATATATGGTTGTAAAATACTCCATAATCATTTAGAGAAGTATTCTTGGAAGAATACAAGAAAGGCACTCAAAAATATCAACCTTGTGCTTAGTTGAAAAATACAAACATAAAGCAGTGAGAAAAATAGTGTAGAAGAAGAAGAAGAAACAATAAGATGGATATATTTATTTGTTTATCATAGATTTGGATGCATCCTGATCGCTAGACCCTTTTTATTGTAATCTTCTAACATTTTATTTGATGGTGTTCTGTCTCTTTTAAAATCTTCTCTCCATGCTTCTTGAAGTAGTTAGGATTTTCTCCTTCTAAAAGTGTCCACATGCATCCTTTTGGAGTAAATAACTTTAATTAATGCTCCATTGAATTCTCATTAATTTATTATTTACGTTGAAATGTGTTCCTTGAAGTGGGGCCCATTTCATCTTTAATAAAATTCATTTAATAAATTTTTATTCCAAAACTTTAAAACTAACTGCATTTTAAAAAATTGGATCGCATTTTAATTTTATGATCATGATATTTGACCTATAAACCATGGAAACCAATCCAACATAAATATTCATCATTCACAATTCCCAACGAGTCCCCTTGAGTGATATTTGGAGTTCTGGATCTCAAGTTATAGCCTCGGGAAATTGAGGTTCCAAGCAATTTTTTTAGCAAGTCAAGAAAACAAAGATGAATGTTCATTCAATTTCTGGAATAATTATGGCCAAATTCATCCCTTGAAAACTATTTCATATTCTTCCTCTTCGAATTAACTTTCCAACGAGTTATATATTTCCCTAAACGAACACCTGATCTTGAGTTATGACCTTCAAAAGATCATTGCTCAACAACTCTCCAATTAATTCATGGATTATTTTTAGTCGTTGATTAAAATTCACCCTCTTAAATCCCAAATTCATTGTGGTAGTTGATAGTCTAGAATTTATATGGTAAATATTCCCATTTTATTTAAGTGAAAAAAAGGAACTTATGGAGGTCGAGCCTTAGGAAAATTCATGACTTAATAAAACTTTTGATGGTCCACTTGCCCTGCCATTGCCAAACCAACATACATGCCAGTTCCCAGTCAGCATACAAATCATCACCATGTGTCTCAACGTGATAAGATTCCTATTATTCAACATGTCTTAATTTTATTGGGTTCCACATGTCTTAGTTTAACAAGTTATCATGTCTGCCACATGTATTGATGTAATAGGTTTCTAAATAAAGAGAAAAAGACTTAGCAAATTAGGATTAGGATGAATAAGGGAGATGGATGAGAGTGAAGTATGGAGGTTTTGAGAATGAGGATAGGTCATGGGGGTAGAGGAGTGAATCTGGTGTGATTTTCACGACATTGTGGGTCCGCGAGAGTGAGGGGAGTGTATAATGAGAATGGTACAGTGTCGAGGGAGAGGAAGAGGTGGGAAGTGAGGAGTGGAGAAAAATAGTTAAGTATGAGAGATGGAATGAGAGGGGAATAGGGGGAGTGAAGAGTTTAGGTGGTTGAAACAAACTAGAGTATCGTGAGCATACAAAGTTGGATTTTGATTATGTAAAATACATGACAAATCAAAGACTAGGGGATACACCATGAGTTGATGAGCACACAAAAATTCCTCCTACTAATATAATTTTTTTTACTCCAAAGAGAGAAACATCAAGGTGATCAATTTGTTTATCAACAATTGGCTCAAGTTACATGGAAATGACCCATTATGGGTTTTTGAGAACACCGTAATTAGATGAGTTTCCTTCTTCACTAGGCTATGGAGTCATCTTCAAACATTATATCCATCTAGAAAATGCTTTATTATGCATAACACTGACTTAAGAAACAAACTATGTACAATTTAAATCTACCCACTCTAACCTATTTGGAGGAAAGGGACACTTTTTAAGTGTAAGTAGATTTCCAATTGAGCCATTCAAGCTTCCAAATGTTTTGTGGAATGAAGTCTAGAATTGGGAAACATATTAGGGTTTCTATCAAGGAGTCAAGATCATGCCCAAATGGGGGTAGAGTATGTATACCTCTATATACTTTACCAGTCAAATCGTTGGGTGGAGGGGGGTCCCTTGTCCCACAAACAAGGGGGTCTCATACACCAATTTGGTGTGGCTTGGTAGTGACCTTAAAAATAAATTATTATTATTATTATTATTATTATTATTATTATTATTGAAGTAAAACGCAACCATATGTGATGAAAATATCATTACATTGTTTTACCAACAATGATTTGGAACCATGATTCAATAAAATCAACTCTTTGTTGCTCATGAGTGCTACAATATTTGGTTCAATGAGAATTTTTCCATTTGAAAATATTTTCATTTTTCTCTTTATCAACATCCAAGATTCTTAATTCATTAGCATTGTCTTGAAAGCATTCTTCCTTCATGCAATGGAAACCTTTCCCATCATTGTTTTCAAGATTAATTTCTTACACCAATTCTTCTTGCTACCAATGTTCTTATGATCGTTTATCATCAAGATGTGGTCATTGCAAACTTGTTGCAATATTTTCCATATGAGCATGTTGGCTGAAATATTGTTGTGCCTTTGGTGGAGACTCTTCAATTTCACTTTCAAACTTGTTGCCTGAAATATCCTCATGTGGAATATATGAGAAGCTTAAATATTCATTTTCTTGCATCCATATGGTAGAGGGTGGGTGTGTAGTAACATTAAAAACATCACAAAGGACATGTGGGTGCATTCTTGGGATGAAATTTTGTTGGGCTCCAAAAAATGCATATTTTCATACCATATTTTCCCTACCATTAATCCCTTTTTGTTTTCTTAGACCTTATATCAATCCATCATTGCGTGAGATTTAGACATAATATGTTTCCATTAGATGTATTTAGTACTTTACATGAATTTACGATTGAACATTAGAAAATGAGCATATTTTCACTTATCTTTGAGTTAATCTACAAACACGATGTGCTATACAGGTTATTGTGCAAAATGTGATATCGTGAGAGGATCTATTTTGGTTCCAAATGTTGCAACTCCCATGCATTTGTTGAAACTCCTTATAATAATTGTTGCAACTCCCATGCATTTGTTGAAACTCCTTATAATAATTGTTGCAACTCTGAACATTGTTTCATCTCTAGAATATTGTTGCAACTCTTAACAATGTTGTTGCAACTCTGAACATTGTTGCAATTCTGAGCGCTATTGTTGCAACTTTGAACATTGCTATAAATCAAGAGAACTATTTATGTAACTCTAGGCTAGTGATGCAACTCTCATTGCAACTCCTAGGATGTCTCTACAACTCCCACATAATTGTTTCAACTCCTTACAATAGTTGTTGCCACTTGTTCAAAGAATTATGCTACAATCAAAATCTTAAACCATGGGAACCATGAGCCAACATCAGAAATATGAGCCACGATGTTACTACTCTAGATGAAAATTATGGATCCATGCAATAATAATGCTAACCCAAAAAAACTAAATATATGGAAATAATTTTGTAATTCCAGGACAAAATATTAGTTTGAGTGACTACCCAAGAATCTTGGAATTCTTGGGCAAACGATCTTGGAGTTATTTATTATTTGCTAATTGTTAGCAAAAAAACTTGGAAATTGTATACTATTTTCTAATTTATAGAAAAAGATATTGGAGTTATTCAATAATTGGTAATTGTTAGTTGGAAAATATTCATTATTCATGAAATTGTTGTAACCCTTATAGCTTGATTAAATCAATAAGTGAGTTTATTTAGATACTCGTTATTTCTAGTTTCCATTAAACTTGTGTATAAAAGAGTGCACTCTCTCCATTACTCGAGGATGACTCTTAGAGAAATCTCTGAATGACAATGGAATAATTCATTGAGTTTTTATTTTAATTGTAGTTTTATAATTTATGTAGTGTGTGATTTAATTAATTAATTAAATTTATTTTATTTGCATATTTGTTCTAGATTGATTTATTTTAATTATCTTAATTAATTTAATTAATTTATGTTATAAATGTTCATATAGACTAATATCAACACTGTGTTCTATGGGCGCAGGGCCCACACCAATAAAGCATAGTGTCGTGTAGTTTAGGTAGCTTCTTTGATTTATTTTTGCATAATTTAATTATGTAGTTATCTATTCATGTAGGATTTCTTTTATTTAATTCCTTAACTAGTTTCTTGATTCAATTTGTTCGTGCAATTAGATTACTCATGTGGGATTGTGTTTACATATTCATACAATAAAGTATTCATGTCATATTTCATTTATTTATTTGTTTCTAATAATTGATTAGGTTCCATTCTTTCATACCATTGAATAATTGTGCTTAACACAATGACTACATGTGTTGGTGTGAGCAGGAACAAGGATCACCATGGTGAATATTAGATTAGATTTTTTTTCCTGCAATTGTGACATTTACTTTCCTACAAGTGTGACATTTACTTTTCTGCAAAAGTGTGTTTCAATTCTTGCAAGTGTGACATTTACTTTCTTGCAAGTGTGATATTTACTTTTATAAAAAAATGTTCTTTGAATTCTTACAAGTGTAGATTTATGTAGAACCTTTCCATATCTTGATAATTGTCTATACTCTAACTAAAAAAGTAATCATTGATACTACAACCACATTTCAAACAAGTGGAAGAGTAGAGTGTACCCTGCACATACAGTGCATGGTAACTCAAAAGCTCCATACAAGCCCCAGATTGATAATTAAATGCACATTACTTTTAGTGTTGTTGTTGTGAAACATAATTAAAAATTCCATCATTTATGGTGTTGTTGTGAAGGAGTTACCAAAGGCACACTTTGATTCTTGCATTGGTTTGAAACTTTTTCTAGCATTTTGATTCTTTCATTGGTTCAAATAGAATTATTTCATTTTTTTATTATAACACATGATTGAGATACTAAAATATTTTGTGTGGTGCAGTAAAATCCACCCATAGTAATAATCTCTCTTTTGTAGGAAGCATGGCAAGAGGAAATAAATGCATCTGCAAATGAAGAGAAAGATCCAAGGGGATAAAAAATCCTTCAAATTTGATTTTGGAAAAAGGCTACATAGGTACCCTCCCAACAAAAGAGCTACAACTCCTGAGTATGATTTGGTGCAACTCCTTGTTGGAGCGTAGTTGTTGCAACTCTAGGTTGCTAACACCATTGTTGTGACTCTTGTTGTTGTTGAAACTCTTAGTCTTTCAACTCTTTTTTTCTATGAATATCACTACAAGAATATTGCTACAACTCTTAGTGTTCAACTCTTTTTTGTTTTGAATCTCACTACAAGAACATTGTTGCAACTCACTATTGCTACGACTTAGGTATGTGAGCTTTGAAAAATAATTTTTTGTTGTTGGACATGAAAGTAAAAATATTAGATGCCATTTTCTATCTATCCTTATCTCCTTCATCCACTCTTATGAAATTCTTATTTCTCATTATTCATATCCCTCTCTCCTCCTCCCTCCCTGATCCACTAACTCATGGTTTTTTTCTTCAATGCACTCAATCTCTTTGTTTTTTGGAAAATTGTGTGTTAATTCAATGAATCAATGTTTAAGGAATTAATAGTGGGAAGAAGTATATAATGATATTTTAGTCTACTCGGTAAAGTGTGGTTACATGTCTCATTTCCTCTATTTTCTTGGTGAAATATTGTTGCACTGTAAGTCCTCAATGGCAGGGGCATCAAAGAATGTGGGATTAACATTGGTACATCTCGTATACAGACTATTCTCTTAGAAAATTGGCGAGCACCATGGTTTGGTACCTAGGTGTCTCGGTAGATGGAAATATGTGCATAGGATGACCAATAGCGTAGTCTCTATAATCATGTTGATGTTTGGACCTAGAGTACATTAGGTTTCTATTCAACTTTATACTAGTATTTGGCCCAAAGGTAAGGTTGGTTCTCTGCTCATATATTGCTCCAAAATAACAGTCTTCAAGTGAAAAGAGGAGCCTTATCATATGATAGATTTAAACAAATTTTTCTCCATAGACTTGCATGTTTCATATTTTATAATACTTTCCTAGTGAATGTTTGTCATACAATAAATAATGTAAGATTGAATTTGATACATCTTGTGTCCATACAATTCTCCTAGAGAACTGGTGAGCACCATCTTTAGGTACCTAAGTGTCTAGGTAGATGGGAATATGTCCATAGGATGACCAATGGTTCAGTGCTTACATCTAGATTAATTCTTGGCCCTAGAGTACAATAGGTTCCTAATAAATCTTATATTGGTGTTTTCCCCAAACTTAGGGTTGGTTCTCATTTGGTATATTTCTCCAATTCATGGTCTTACCAGTGAATGATAGGAGAATCATCATTTGATTAAGCCAACTTTTAATTTTCTATAAAAATGGTTTTTACACATTTTCTAAAAACATAGTTGGATTTGGCATTCTAACTACTCAACATCATGTTTGAAACCTCAAATTTTTTCATATTTTAAGTAACAGGGAATTTCATGAACTCCCATGATGGTTATGTTAGGATCCGATTAGTTATTTAGGTATTTTCTTTTCATTTTTCTCCATGGCTTGTCAAGGTCATCACACTCAATATAGACACTTGGTGCTTCCAATTTTTCGTATTTGGATAACCTAATTTGAAAATCATATGCCTACAAAAATTCATGCATATCTAAATCCCAATCTAAGAGATATATCTTGTTGACCAATTTCTTGTAGCACAAGGCCTAGTTAAAATGATTGAAAACATTGTTGAGACAACTATGTTTTGAGAGCCCATATGGACATGATTTTAAATTTTATTTATATGTAAAATATCCCTTGAAATATAGTTTCTAAAAACACTTTAATTTCTTAGTTTGGGTATCAACGAAAAATATATGGTCAAAATACTTACTAACCGTGAAGCAGGAAAATAAGAAACAAAGCTGGGACAGTCAATTTTTGGGAGACCTCATGGATGAATTTTGAAAACATGTTTATATGGTATATTATCCTATGAATATAGTTTACAATTCAAGTGGAATCATTCAATTTAGATACTATATGAGAAAGCTATTCCTAAAATACTAACTGCTTGTCTTAAATATGCACTGCTCAAACTATGTTTCCTAGTCTGTTTATTGGAATATTTGACCCATCAGTTCTTCCTTTTTTCAAAACTTGTTTATAATGGAGGTACCTACATGAATCTAATTTCATATCCAATTGGAATCATTTTCATCTGTCATCAAACAAAAAAGTTACACCCAAAACCGTGATTGTTGGTCCAAGATGCAAATTAAAAACAACTATGGCATGTAGGATGTTCCTCGGTCTATTTGGCATATAATTTTAATTAATTTTTAAAACATGTTTATACAGAGTATATCACTATGAATAAAATTTATTTTTTATTTGGAATCACTTCAATTATACGTCATACAAATAATTTATGAGAAAAATATTGTTGGGCAGTTTGAGGTGGCCACCACTCCTCAATAGGTGAAAAGAGAGCCATCATTCTTTCGATCTAATTTATATGCACCATTTGTTGATTTTTAAGTATTCCATGGGTAAAGAGATATTTATCACCTCTCTTCTCCCATGATCTCACATTTTGTTGCAGGAAAGTTCTCAATTTTTGTAGGTCTCAGGAGGATCAAGAAGGTCAATCCATGCAAAAGTGATTCTTGAAAACAATGTTTTATGACATCCAATAGGTAGATATTGATTCCTTGCATGTGCCATGATTTGAAGCTCAAATTTATAGGATCTTATTACAAGGATGCTACTCAAGGATTGTTGCAATAAAGTTGGTGCAACATAATTTCTACAACTCTCACGTAGTTGTTGCAACTCCCACATAATTGTTGCAAAGCCAACACATTTGATGCAACACTAGAAGATGCAACACCCACGAAGAAGTTGTAACACAAAATCTATGACACGTGATATATTTTGTTACACCATTGTTGCTACTCGTGTTTTACTACTTATATCTTATCAATGGATCAAAAAAAATATAGATGAAAAATTGGTTTGAATAAGAATCAAAGACCAATGTTCCAAAAGTAAAGTTTCACTACCCTTGCTACAAATTGATGCAGGAGCATCTACGACTTCATCAAGCGAGTCAGCGCGTGGATAAAGAGATACAGCTGGGCAGTGCCAGCACATACATTTTTGAATTACTTTGAATATTGTTGCACCGCCATTTAAATGAAGGCATTCAATGTCGAGCGCACTTGTATTATATTATAGATAGGAAGGCATTTAATAGTTTTAATGCTGTTAGATAGGAATTAACTGTAGATTAGACAGTTTTACTTTCGAGAGGGAAAACGGAATATAGGCACCCTCCTTTGTATTATTGTAAGGGATTCAGCATTAGCATTCAGGGAAAAAAAAAAAAGGAGAGCAACTCAAAGAACTGTTGAAGGATCCCCATGTACAGATATTGAATTATTAGTAAAGATTTGATTCAATTCCATGGCTGTGATTATTCTCTGTGTGTTGTTGATATTATGATGTTGCATATTTGCTTCTTGTTTTTCCTATTGTCTATATGCTGCATATGTAATCGCATGGCATGTTCGAAATATGAGGGAATGAGAGAATGAGTTTCAATCGTTTCTCTATCTAAGCCAGAAGATTCCTGCATAGGGTGTAGTGGAATTCCTCCACATAGAGTGCATTGAGGAGGCTGGCCGGTTAAACTCTCATCTTTGTTTGCTCAGAAGATGTGTTGAGTTATTCGAACCATGCAGGTGAAGAACAGGTCGAATTGAAGTCTCATAGGCAAGCCTGGGAAGAGGAAAACAGGAAAGCTTTGATTCAATTCCGTGGATATGTTTATTCTCTGTGTGTTGTTGGCATTATGCCTTTGCATATTTGCTTCCTGTTACTTATTTCTTTCATATGCTGCGAATGTGATTTTATGGAAGAATTGAAGTGAGAGTGATTCTGAGTGGAAAGTTGGTGAAGGTTCAGGAGGGAGAGTTCCTTACAAGTATTGTGGAACAGACCCAGGAGAAGCCCCGAACTGGAGAAGCTTCGAAGCAGGAGGACTCTTCAGGAGGAAGAGAATCGACGACTTGAACTTCTGGGAGAGAGTTAACCTTCAAGCGCAAGTAGAACCCATTTGCTATTGCGTATCGGCATATCGGAGTTGGCGAGTGCAAGGGTTGCATGCATGTCGATATCGCGGGTAGCGATTTCCCATTTTCGTGGGAGCGTCGATTTTCGGAGGGACAACTGGCATGTGATCTTGGCACGTCGGGTCTCAGAAGTTGAAGAGCCAAGTGACTGGTTACCTAAGTCGCGAGGTTGCGAGGGGACGAGGTAGCGATACTTGGGTATCGGCGACTCGGGCCTCGGAAGTCGAGGAGAAGTTAATCTGAACTTGCGAGGTCGCGAGGTCATGAGCCTTGGCATCTCGGTGCATCGGGTATCGGGAGTTGAAATCCCGAGTGCTTGGTAGCGCGAGAGGTGAAGTCCCGATAACCCGAGCAGAGGAAAAAGAGGATAGAAAAGAGTGAACTTTGGGTACAGAGAATCCGATAGGAGGAGAGAAGAACCGTTGAGTTCTTCGGGCTGGGAAAGAGAAGATCCTGGTGTAGGCGATCATGCCTCGTGGGAGGCAGGTTGCATCAGTGTGGTATCAGAGCCCAAGATCTTGTCTGTATATTTCAGGCGAGAGGAGTGAAGGAGGAAAGGAAAAGCACTCTGATACTCAAGACTTGCGTTAGTGTGGTATCAGAGCCTGATTGAGTTCTCTTTGTTCAGGTAGCAGAAAGAAGCAGATTTCACCATGCCGCCCAGAAGAGAGAGGCAGTCACCTGATCGTGAGGACAGGGATGCCTGAAGAAGGGGTAGAATGGCAGGGAATCCAGAGGTGGAATGTCAAATATGAGATCTCAGGGTGAGACTCGAGGAGATGGAAACTGCGTAGAGACGTGGAGTCGGCACAGGAGAGTTCAGCGATTTCGAGGTGGAAGAGGAAGCTGGACACGGTGCTGAAGAGGTCACGGTAGAAGATGCATCAACAGAGAGGATGATCAGAGCCATTTCGAGGATGAGCTCAAAGATGAAGATGGACATTCCCGTCTATGAGGGAAGTCTAAATGCTGAGGAGCTACTGGATTGGATCCGAGCACTCGACACCTACTTCGATTATGAAGACATCGAAGAGGACAAGAAGATAACACATGCTATCATGAAGCTGAAAGGACATGCAACCTTATGGTGGGACGAGCTACAGGCTGACAGACGTTCCAAAGGAAAACAGAAGATCAAGAGATGGGATCGGATGATCGCTAAGATGAAGGCGAAGTTCATCCCCAGGGACTACTAGATCACTCTGTTCAGGCGCATGAAGAACCTAAGACATAAGTTGATGACGGTGAAAGAGTACACCGAGGAATTCTACAGGCTCAACATCCGAGCTGGTCATCGGGAGAGTGATGACGAAAAGGTGGCGAGGTATCTGAATGGGTTGAGGTATGACATTCAGGACGAGCTAAGCATGGTTACCATCCGAACAGTTGAGGATGCATACCAGATGGCTTTGAAGGCCGAAGAGAAGCTGAGTCGTAAGCAAGGACAGCGAGGGCGAGGCAGGAGCCAGCCCCGAGGCAAGGCAGTTGCCCAAGAGAGAACTCAGAAGCCTCGGGGAAGGGTTGAGAGAGGTGGAACCTCACAGCAAAGGCAACCACAAACATAACAAAGGCAGCAATATGCCGAGCCGAGGAGGCAACATACTGAGCAGGGTGGCGGATATGCTGACGCCAACGAAATTCCTCGTACCCGAGGTAGAGGAAGAGGCCGTGGAGGAATTATCACGTGTTTTACATGTGGAAAGGGCAGACACAAGGCCGTTGATTGTCCAGAGAGGAAAATGGACAGAGGAAAAGCTCACATCGCTGAGGCGCAGCAGAGGCATGATGTTGACGGAGAGGATGCGGACAACGGAAGATCGCTTGGGACGCACAAAGCTCTTTTGGCACCGGAGAAAGAGGTGGACAGTTCAGTGCAGTGGAGCAGATTGTTCAGAACGGATTGCACAGCCAAGGACAGGAAGTGCAAGGTGATCATGGATAGTGGAAGCACCGATAATCTCATTTCGACCGAGATAGTGGAAAAACTGGAACTGGAAACAACTAAGAACCCGAGTCCATATAAAGTCTCGTGGTTACAGAAAGGACACCAGGTAAGTGTCACTAAACAGTGCTTAGTTAAATTTAAAATTGGGAATTATCATGATGAGATTCTGTGTGATGTCATTCCCATGGACGTATGTCATATATTGCTGGGTAGACCATGGCAATATGATAGAAATGTTGTTCACGACAGAAGGATGAACACCTACACCTTGGAGAAGGATGGGAGAACGCATAGATTGCTTCCGATAAAGGATGAAGAAGTGAAGCTGGAAGTAAGCAGCACTATACTTCTCATGAGTGGTCAGGAAGCCGAGGATTGTCCTGACAAGCACAAGAGTGGACGAATTGCCGGAGGATATTCAGGAACTGTTGGGAGAGTTCGCTGACATCATCGTGGATGAACTACCTCGTTCATTGCCACCGATGCAGAGTGTGAGTCATCATATTGACCTCATACCCGGAGCAAGTTTGCCAAACAGGGCAGCGTACAGGTTGACACCTCAGGAGAATGAGGAGGTCAAAAGGCAGGTACAGGATCTGTAGGACAAGGGACTGGTCAGAGAAAGTCTGAGTCCATGTGCCGTTCCAACGATACTAAGTCCAAAGAAGGATGGAGGTTGGAGGATGTGTACAGACTCCAGGGCGATTAATAAAATCACAATCAGGTACAGATTTCCACTACCGAGAATGGACGACTTGATGGATTGCCTGAGTGGGGCAAATTATTTTTCGAAGATTGATCTCAAGAGCGGATATCATCAGATCTGGATGAGATAAGGAGATGAATGGAAGACAGCATTCAAGACAAACGAGGGATTGTACGAATGGCTGGTCATGAAGTTTGGGTTGACAAACGCGCCAAGCACTTTTATGAGGCTGATGAATGAAGTCCTACAAGAATTCATTGGCAAATTTTTGGTCGTGTATGTAGACGAAATACTGATATTCAGCAAGACCAGAGCTGAATACTTGAGACATTTACCCATCGTGATGAGGAGGCTATAGCAAGAGAAGCTGCTGATCAATCTGAAGAAGTGTTCCTTCATGCACACAGAACTCATTTATTTAGGTTTTGTAATCTCGACAAATGAATTGAATATGGATCCTGAGAAGGTGGAAGTAATCAGGAATTGGCCATCACCGAGGAACGTTTTTGAGGTAAGGATCTTTCATGGGTTGGCTAGTTTCTACAGAAAGTTCATTCGGAATTTCAGTGGAATTAGCGCCGCGATGATGGACACAGTGAAGAAGCGGCATAAAGTTTTTCATTGGACAGTTGAGGCTGAAAAGAGCTTCAATCTGTTGAAGCGAAAGATTACAGAGCAGCCAATTCTGGTGCTGCCAGATTTTCAAAAGACCTTCCAAGTAAAGTGTGATGCCAGTGGGTATGTTGTTGGAGGGGTCTTGAGTCAGGATGACAGACCTGTTGCATATTACAGCGAGAAGCTGGATGATGAAAAACTTAAGTACTCCACATATGATAAAGAGTTCTATGCCATTATACAGGCATTGAAAAAGTGGAGGCATTATCTCATACCCAAGGAATTCATTTTGTATAGCGATAATCACGCATTGCAGTTCGTGAGTCAACAGGAGAAGTTGAACCAGAAGCATGCGAAGTGGGTAGAGTATATGCAGAATTTCACGTTTGTGATAAAGAACATTTCGGGGACTGCGAACAAGGTGGCTAATGCCTTGAGCAGGAAATGTTTGTTGCTGCAGGAGTTCAAAGTCAAAAGCTTGGGTTTTGAAAATCTGAAGGATATGTATGCAGGTGACACAGATTTTGCGGAAGCATACGAGGCAGCTGAGAATCCCGTTCTCAGGGATCGGAGCCCATGGATGGAATATATGATCCATAATGGATTGTTGTTCAAAGGGAATCAATTGTGCATTCTGAATTGCTCCATGAGGGAGAATTTGGTGAAGGAAAAGCACAGCGGTGGTTTAGTAGGTCATTTCGGGCATGACAAAACATTCGACAAGCTGAGCGAATCATATTATTGGCCAGGCATGTGTGCAGATGTAAAGCGATTTGTTGACAGATGCAGGATATGTCAACATGCAAAGGGCCGAAAACAAAATGCTGGGTTATATCATCCATTGCCCATACCTGAGAGGCCATGGGAAGCCATCAGTATGGACTTTGTGTTGGGTTTACCGAGAACACAGTGAGGAGTTGATTCCATCTTTGTGGTGGTGGACAGGTTTTCGAAGATGGCACATTTTATTCCGTGTCATAAGACCAACGAAGCGACCCACATCGCGAATTTGTTTTTCAAAGAGATTGTCCGATTGCATGGATTGCCGAGAAGCATAGTCTCGGATCGGGATACCAAGTTCATAGGTCATTTTTGGAGGACGTTATGGAGGAAGTTGGGGACTGACTTAGCATTTAGTTCTGCATACCATCTGCAGATAGATGGACAGACGGAAGTCGTAAATAGAAGCCTGGGAGATCTATTGAGGAGTCTGGTGATGGAGCATCACAGCAGTTGGGATCAGATCTTACCACAGGCAGAATTCTCGTACAACGATTCGGTGAATCAGAGTACAGGTAAGAGCCCGTTCCAAATTTTGTATGGGACACAGCCGAGGGGATTTTCTAAACTCAAAGAGTCAAAACCAGCTGAAACCAGCAGCGTGAGAGCTGAGGAGTTCGCAGAGGCAATGCAAGAACTTCACACGCAGGTGAAGTAGCGATTGCAGAAATCAAATCAGGAATATAAGCGCAGAGCCGAACAGAGAAAGAGACAACTTCAGTTCGAATTTGGGGACATGGTTCTAGCGCACCTGAGGAAAGAAAGGTTCCCAAGGGGAACGTATAACAAGCTTAAGATGAAGAAAATTGGGCCATGCAAAGTCCTGAGAAAGTTAAGACAGAACGCATATGAGCTTGGGTTGCCAGAGGGCATCGGGATATCTCCGATTTTCAACATTTTGGACTTATACCCATACAGGGCTGATGAAGTAGGCATTGGAAATGAGGAACCAGTGATCCAGTGGCAGAAACAATTGCCAATCGCACAGAAACCGCAGATGGAGTGCATACTGGAGAAGCGAGCAGGAAAGAAGACCAGAAGAAAGCAGTATTTTGAATACCTGGTGAAATGGAAGAATCACCCAGTGGAGGATGCCAGCTGGGAAACATAGGCAGTCATGCAGAAGCATGGTCACAATGTGCAGGAGCTCATGGATAGGAGCCCATGAAAACTTTTGAGCCGAGGAGTATGATGCAGGAGCATCTACGACTTCATCAAGCAAGTCTGCGCGTGGATAAAGAGATACAACTGGGCAGTGCCAACACATACATATTTGAATTACTTTGAAGATTGTTACGCCGCCATTTAAATGAAGGCATTCAAAGCCGAGCGCACTTGTATTATATTATAGATAGGAAGGCATTTAATAGTTGTAATGCTGTTAGATAGGAATTAACTGTAGATTATACAGTTTTACTTTCGAGAGGGAAAATGGAATATAGGCACCCTCCTTTGTATTATTCTAAGGGATTCAACATTAGCATTCAGGGGAAAAAAAAGAGGAGAGCAACTCAGAGAACTGTTGAAGGATCCCTATGTACAGATATTGAATTATTAGTAAAGCTTTGATTCAATTCCATGGCTGTGATTATTCTCTGTGTGTTGTTGATATTATGTTGTTGCATATTTGCTTCTTGTTTTGCCTATTGTGTATATGATGCATATGTAATCGCATGGCAGGTTCGAAATCTGAGGGAATGAGAGAATGAGTTTCAATCGTTTCTCTGTCTAATCCAGAAGATTCCTGCATAGGGTGCAGTGGAATTCCTCCGCATAGAGTGCGTTGAGGAGGCTGGCCGGTTAAACTCTCATCTCTGTTTGCTTAGAAGATGTGTTGAGTTATTCGAACCGTGCAGGTGAAGAACAGATCGAATTGAAGTCTCAGAGGCAAGCCTGGGAAGAGGAAAACAGGAAATCTTTGAGTCAATTCCGTGGATATGTTTATTCTCTGTGTGTTGTTGGCATTATTCCTTTGCATATTTGCTTCCTGTTACTTATTTATTTCATATTCTACGTATGTGATTTTATGGAAGAATTGAAGTCAGAGTGATTCTGAGTGGAAAGTTGGTGAAGGTTCAGGAGGGAGATTTCCTTACAAGTATTGTAGAACAGACCCAGGAGAATCCCCAAACTGGAGAAGCTTCGGAGCAGGAGGAATCTTCAGGAGGAAGCGAATCGACGACTTGAACTTCTGGGAGAGATTTAACCTTCAAGCGCAAGTAGAACCCATTTTCTATCGCGTATCGGCATATCGAAGTTGGCGAGTGCAAGGGTTGCATGCACGTCGATATCGCGGGTAGCGATTTCCCGTTTCCGTGGGAGCGTCGATTTTCGGAGGGACAGGTGGCATGTGATCTCAGGACGTCGGGTCTCGGAAGTTGAAGAGCCAATTGAATGGTTACCTAAGTCGCGAGGTTGCGAGGGGACGAGGTAGCGATACTCGGGTATCGGCGACTCGGGCCTCGGAAGTTGAGGAGAAGTTAATCTGAACTCGTGAGAAGCGGAGCCGCGAGGTCGCGAGGTCGTGAGCCTCGGCATCTCGGTGCATCAGGTATCGAGAGTTGAAATCCCAAGTGGTTGGTAGCGCAAGAGGCGAAGTCCCGATTCCCCGAGCAGAGGAAAAAGAGGATAGAAAAGAGTGAATTGTGGGTACAGAGAATCCGATAGGAGGAGAGAAGAACCGTTGAGTTCTTTGGGCTGGGAAAGAGAAGATCCTGGTGTAGGAGATCGTGCCTCGTGGGAGGCAGGTTGCATCACAAATGAATCCTTTTTTGTCATTCTTCGGTACCACGGTATGCCATGAATTTACTCCCTCTTAATTTGAAATAATTGCATGTTGAAGTTTATGAAGTTCCTTTGATTATGTGGTTTCCCTTGAGTTAGACCTTTTCCTTATAATATATTTTAACAACTACTATTAAGTCACAACTTCGGCCTCATCACTTCCTACTCCTACCATCCCTAACCCATGCAATAAGGTGACTCAAATCACATACAATGTTGATGTAACCTTGCTATCTCATTCCCTTCCTTAATAAATTTGATGGTGAAAACTTTTCTAAGGTGCCATTAGACCTTGAAATTATTGAAAACTAGCTTGTCTGCAAGCGTTCCTTGGAAATAAAATATTTTGATTGTGAAATCCCTCTAGCTGTAGATATATAGATCTTATTTGAAAACGAGTTTGTTGACAGATAATATTTGCAAATAAAGTAAGAAATAAACAATTCCACCAAGGTTTCTCTCTGAATAAATATCTCCAAGTTTCACTGCTCCATCAAAAGGTTGTTCCATATCTCAGTCTACAAATCATATTGTGCTCCAAAGTTCCAAGCTACAAATTATTATTTCTTACAAATTTTGTTACATTATGGTGGACTATATAAGATATATTTCCCCTTAGGATGATGTTGTAAACAATATGGACATATTAGGTAAGTGCAAGTATGCTTCCTTTTATTTTATTTAATCTAAGTTAATTGGATCCTATGGATTTATATTTGGTAATTCACTTAGGCCTATGTCCTACTTCCTCGTGTTTTTCCATTTCTCAAGGGTGGACAATATCTTCAATTTGGAGGGGAATAAAATCAACTTTACATTCCATAACATTCCATCACCATATTATTCATCTCCACTCCAATATTTATGCATGAGAAGGATTCAATGTTGTCAACAATAGAAGGTCGTGTTGTTGCCACACAAGAACCTGCAGTAAAAACAATAAAAATATCTTCCTACTAATACACAAGTACCGATAGTAAGAACAATAAAAGATCTTGTTGCTGCCACACCAGAACCAACAATAAGAACAATAAAAGACCTTGTAGGTGCCACACAAGAACCGATATTGAGCGAAAAATAAGGTATTGGTGTTGCTCCACAAGAACCAACAACGGAAAAATAATCAATTGAATGGGAAAACCAACATTTGTTAATTCAATATCTTTCTTTCCTAATATGTGAGCATTTTTCAGGTCCATTATATTGGAAGATGGTTTTAAGAAACAAATTTTCCAGTAAATCATAGCTCATCTGCAGATTAACACAACATTGTTTTCTTGTCCTTTCCATACAAAAGATTCAGTTTGAGGGGGAGGGGGGAGAAAAAATTCCATACGGAGAGGAATGAGATACCCCACAAGAACCTATAGTAGAATAAGTAGTTGTAGAATCCATACCTACATCTTATCACACAAGATGACACAATTTTGGGTATGTACAACAACAATTATTAGTGTGTAAATAGCAACAAGAATTTTTTGGCATAAGAAATCCCTATTAATGTCACACAAGAACTAATAACATGAAGTCATATTGTTGTTACACAAGAACCAGTAGCAAGTCATAAAATATTACCATGTCATGAGTTATGATTTACTGCCTCTACTCTTTTTATAACATTGTTGTTGTTACTCTATTTTTTTATATATTGAATGTGCAGAAATTGATTTGTTTGTATCTTGAGATATATGCATCATATGGTTATTATATTTTTTGAGGATAGGTAATAAAATAAGACAAGAATTCTTGCAAAATTTCACAGAAAGGAAATTTTTAATTTGAGATAAAATGGCTAAATACTCTTGCTTCTACTCCTACAACACTCTTGTTGCAACTCACCTGTAGCAGTTTATTTTCTTATAATTTGAGGGACATGAACCAAATATTTGTGTGTTTTTTAGTGGTTAGAGACATTAAATTGGGATAAGCAAAACCACCAAAAATATACTTAATCCAGAGTATCGTCTACATGAAATAAAAAAAAATTGAATATGTTGCCACTCCCTCTACACGTTTGCTGCAACTCCACCATATTTTCTACAAGCTTACTAAAATTGTTTTACAATGCTAATGCTTATTTTAAAGGATGGTTCCTGACAATTCATAGAAATTATTTTAGGGAAATGCAAAATGTTAACAATAGAATAAAGGTATGCAATGGAGAAAGAGAAGTGTCCCTAAAATTTTGATAATACAAGATACTAGGTTGCATAAGGACATGCAACATTTTTCGGCTAGTGGAAGATGAAGAGCTCCATACATGACATATTTTTATACCATATTTTACCTACCTTTAACCCCCTTCCACTTACCTAGACCTTGTATCAATCCATCATTGTGCGGGATTTAAATTTAATGTGCCTCCATTATATTTCCTTATTAATTTACATGAATTTATGATTAAACATTAGAAAAGGATCATATTTGCATTTATCTTTGAGTTAATATGAAAACATGATATTCCATATAATTGTTTTTACATAATGTGATATCGCCACAAGATGTATTTGGGTTCCCATTGTTGCAAATTCCACGCAATTGTTGCAACTCATTACAACAGTTCTTGCAACTCTGAACATTGCTACAACTCTGGAACATTGCTACAAATATGAACACTCTTGTTGCAACTCTAAACATTGTTGCAACTATGGAACATTGTTGCAACTCCGGAATATTACTGCAACTCTGCGCATTGTTGTTGCAACTATGAACATTTCTACATCTCGAGAGAATTATTGTTGCACTTTGGGCTATTGATGAAAGTATTCCTACAACTCCCATGCAATTTCTACAACTCCCACGTAGTTGTTGCAACTCCTTACAGCAGTTGTTGCAACTCATGAGGGAACTATTTTGTGTTGCAAATCATCCAAAGAATGATGCTACAATTGGAACATTGAACCATGAGAACCATGAGCCAACATCAGAACTATGATCCATTGGAACCATGCGCCATGTTGTTACTAATATACGTGACAATTATATATCCATGAAACAATAATGTTAACCCAAGCAAATTAAAGATATAGAGATAATTTTGTAATTCCAAGACGAAATATTAGTTTGAGTGTCTAACCAAGAATTTTGGAATTTTTTGGCGAAATATATTGGAGTTATTTATTATTTGCTTATTGTTAGAAAAATATCTTGGAATTTATCTATTACTTGCTAATTGTTAGCAAAATATCTTGCAGTTGTTCATTAATTGCTAATTATTAGTTGGAAGGTATTCATTATTTAGGAAAATGTTGTAACTACCATGGATTTATTAAATCAATAAGTGGGTTTATTTAGATACTTGTTATTTCTAGTTTCCATTAAATTTATGCATAAAATAGAGAACTCTCTACATCATTCAAGGATGACTCTCTTAGAGCAATGTTTGAATGACAATGGAATAATTCATTGGGTTTTTATTTTAATTGTAGTTTTATAATTTATGTAGTGTGTTATTTAATTAATTCATTTCATTTATTTTCTTTGCATATTTGTAATAGATTGATTTATTTTTATTAGCTTAATAAATTTAATTAATTTTCATTGTAAATGTTGATATAAAATAGTATCAACACTATGTTCTATGGAGACAGGTCCCACTCCAATAGAACACAGTGTTGTGTAGTTTAGGTAGATTCTTTGATTTCTTGTTGCATAATTTAATTATGTATTTATCTATTCACTTAGGATTTATTTTATTTAATTTTGTAACTAGTTTCATGATTCGATTTCTTCATGCAATTAGATCACTCATGTGGGATCATGTTTATATATTCATGCAATTAATTATTCATGCCTGCTAACATTTATTTATTTGTTTCTAATAATTGATTGGGTTCCATTATTTTATGCCATTGAATAATTATGCTTAACACGATGACTACATTTGTTGGTCTAGGTAGAAACACAAATCATCTTGGTGAGGATTATATTAGATCAATTTTATTTTTTTCAAGTGTGAAATTTACATTCTTGCAAGTGTGATATTTACTTTTATTCAAAAGTTTGTTTCAGTTCGTGCAAGTGTGACATTTTCTTTCATGCAAGCGTGATATTTACTTCTCTGCAGAAGTGTGCTTTCAATCCCTGTAAGTGTGGATTTTTGTAGAACCTTGCTAGAGTTTGAGAAATTTTTATACTCTTACTAAAAAAGTAATTATTGATACTACAACCACATATCAAACCAGTGGAAGAGTAGAGTGTATTTTGCGCATATAGTGCACAGTAACTCATAAGTTCCATACAAGCCCTAGATTGATAATTAAATGTAAATTCCTTTTAGTTTCCTTTCTAAGAAATTATAAAGGTAATTAAAAGTCCCATCTACTTTTCAACAAATGAAGTTTCCAACACATCCCAACTAGTAATGGTCCTAGGAAGAAATGGAAAGAACCATTCACAAGCGTTTGTGCAAATAATAGTATCATCCCACTCTTGTGCGCACTGAGCAAACTTATTCTTTGAGGACACTTGATTGCAAGTGATCTGGATTATTATACTATTGGTCGTTGATTATGATTATGAGACATTATGAATGTGATTATATGTTATTTTGTTGTATTGATTTAGGCAGGTGTTATTGACTAAGTTAGCCTAAGTGTGCAGGATTTGGACCTCGAGGATGATGAGGCATCGATGGAACCCTTGGACTCTGGATCGATTTAGGGAGTGGAATTTTGGGGTTTGATTGTTGTATATATGACCTATGTGCATCTGATTAGATGTTATGATTATGGATTTTATTTATGACATGATTCATTAATGATGCAGGATGACAATAGCTTATCGACCAAACTCACATGTGGAGTAGAGGGGTCACACAAGATAACCAGAGAAATTGAGGGAGAGGTGTGGAAAACATCCCTACCATAGCCTACTAGCACTCTCGTCATGGCCCGAAATGTAGGTTAATGATTACCTAGTTCGAGAAAAACCACGATGTCGTGAGGGAAGACTGCGATAGTCGCTCACAATGATTCTAAAGGGTGTGAAATAAGGCAGGGCCTTATTCCTTAGAGGCTCTTAGTCTCCCACAAGATCACTTGGTAGAGTATTGACTCCAGGTTTTTTTTATGTCTACCAAGTTAGTCAAGAGGTGAGTAGCACCCTTGGAGCATGTGGTGTGTTCTAAAGGGCACGTCGTGCAAGGGAAACAAAATGAGGTGAGTGGCACCCTTGGAGCATGTGGTGTGTCCTGAAGGGCATGTCGCGCAAGGGAAATATAATGAGGTGAGTGGCACCCTTGGATCACCTAGTGCATCCTGAAGGGCACGTTGTGTTGTTAACTAATAAGAGAATAAACCTAGATGGCCTTTAAATGAATAATGTGATAAGAAATATTTAAACCAATTTCCCTAATAAAATGTCACCCAGCCTAGGAAAATAAAATCTAGGCCTAAGTGATACTTGTGATAAAAATATATATATTTATTTAAAAATGAAAATTAAATTAATTAAATAATAATAATAATAATAATAATCATTTATATGAGAAGGGGGTAAGCAATTCAATTAAGTTATAAAAATATTTTGGGGGATAAAATTAAAAAAGGGGGGGAAAGGGGAAATAATTGTTTTGTTACATATGTTAATTAAAATTTTATTAATTAAAAGGAAAAGGGGAAAAAGGGTAATTTTCGACACTTGCCAATTTGAGTTTTAAATGAAAAGGGAAAGAGGGAAATTTAAAATAATTAGGAAATTAAGAAAAAAGGGGGAAACCTAAAGAGAAATGGAAACATAAGGAAAAAGTAGAATGACTAACTTAGTAAGGTATCTAGAATTTAAGAACTTTCTAAATTAAACTCAACTAGTAAATTAGTAAGGGGGTAAGTCATTAAAATGAGTAAGGGAATATGGGGACACCTAGGAGTGATTCTAGGAATGATTTTAGGTGGGTGAGGGAAATAGGAGTAATTGAATAATTAATGAAATTATTTTCTGGTGCAACAAAGGGGATGGGTGACACATGTACGGGGAAGGTTTTTCTGAATTAAATTTTTGAACAATAAATTAAATTTGAAATTGGGAAAGAGATGACTTAGAAACTGTATATAAAGGAGTGAGGAGGAGGATGATGGATCTCTTATGTGATGTGTAACGTTACGCTGCCGAATTTTAGACTTGACTGACTTAGCTTGTGGGAGTTGGGATACCCAGCTCGGTGATGAGTGGTAGCTCGGACTTGCGAGGTGAGCTGGGATCTAGTTGTTCTCTGGTTTAGTGTGTGTGGCCCTTTTGCGGCTCATGGGTCTAACAGGGAAGAAGAGTACCCCTAATGTTGGTTGGGAGGTACTGGTGAAGTCTCATCGATCGGCAAGCAGGAGTTGCACGGAGCGTGTGAGACAATGACTCAGAGAGAACGACTTGGGCTACGATACACTTACTTTGATTCTTCATGGTAGATTCTTATTATACCTTATGCTTTCATTTCTATATTTTTAATTGGGTAAATAAAATGTTTGACTTAACATTTCAACCGAGAACTTAAATTCCCCATAGCCTTAAGATCGTCGCTTGAATTGATTCCCTTGGCATTCGATCCCTACATGTTGTGATTGTCCTTTGGTTTTGTTGATTTTTGTGAAGAGTTGTGCTTTTCATCCTCATCGCCAGTTCATCAGTCGACACCTGAGCAATCAACCAAGAGTCGAATCGACGATCGTCACTTTGATTCACAGCGACATATAGATTCTAATGACCTACTTTTATGTGTGTGGATGATGAGCGAAGGATGTGTTTCCCAGTTGTTTACCCCTTCTTATCTATTCATTTGATCTTATACTTGCTTTGGTCTCTGCATGTTATATCACCTCTGTGTCGTAATCGTTCTTGGCATCCGAAAAATGTGCTTAGTATTCTCTTCATTTCAACACCCTCAACCACAATTTTTAACTCTGTGTTTTTATTTATTGAATGTGTTTTCATTGCTGGATATATTGCTCTACCATTTCATATATTGAATGCATTTTCATTACTGGATATATTGCTCTGGGATTTTATATATTGAATGCATTATCATTGTGGGATATATTGCTCGACGATTTCATATATTGAATCTGTTTTCATTGTTGGATATATTGCTCTACATTTTTCTTTATTGAATGTGTTTTCATTGTTGGATATATTGCTCTACGATTTCATATATTGAATGTGTTTTCATTGCCGGATATATTGCGCTACATTTTTATATATTGAATGTGTTTTCATTGATGGATATAATTCTCTAGCGATTTTTCCATTTTTAAGATAACAATAGTTGCTTGTTTACCTGGCGAATTTGTTCATTTTTTACTGCAATTTGTTTCTTATTACATGGTGATTTTCTATTTTCAAGACTGCAATTTGTTTCTTGTTTACATGGAGATTTTTCCCTTTTCAGGACTGTATTTCATTACTGATTTACTTGGTCTACGATTTTACCCTCTTTCTGAATGTGTTTCTCTCAATTAAAACTCAACAAAATTCCATTAATAACACTCAGTGACTTTATGACATATTGCATGTTTGTGCTCCACAATTTGGGGCAACATGCCTAGTTTTACATGACAAAATATCCCAACAAGTATCGCTACCTTTATCACTGCGAAAAAATGCATTTTATTTTTCCCCACGAATTTGCCTGACTCTGTTTTTATATCTCTGCAAAATTGATTGTATAGATCTGCGTTTTATTTTCCCCCACGAATGGTATATTTGCATTTTATCACTGAATTTACAATGAGTATAATTTCTCCAGTAATTACAACGAATATACTTGCTTCAATAATTACAATGAATATCATATTACAACGAATATAATTGCTCCAATAATTACAACGAATGTATCATATTTCAGGGAATATAATTGTTCATGTTAATTACTGTGAATTATCACATTAAGGAACAACGATGGATAGAAAGGCATAGCATGCCTGCATTGGTTTATGACAGGTTTGCACTCATTAATGGTAGGACTGTGAGTTTTTCAGTGAATGTGTAGTTTACTCTTTTTACTCTGTGAAATTTCCTTTAATTAGACCACAATGATAATTTGACTCGGCTAATAGTTAATGGATAGACTGCAAATGGTTTGGATTAGCATTGAAATAACAATTGTTTATAAAAAAACAAGGTAGCATTAAATTTCATTAAATAGCATCGAGGTGGCAGTTAATTATGAAATTAGCATCAAATGTGCATTGATTAGCTTTGACATGACATTTATTTAGGAACAACAAGATAGAATTAAATTGCATTGAATAGATTGATATGACATTTAATTATAAACAACAAGATAGCATTAAAATTGCATTGAATAGCGTCAAAATGACAATTATTTATAAACGACAAAAAAACATTAAAATAGTATTAAAAATAGCATTGAAATGGCACTTATATATAGACAAGGAACCAACATCGAACAACAACAAATAGCATTGAAGTAGCATTAATTATAGACATCAAGCTCTTTAAGGACTATCCCTATTTAGACAATCATGTCGATTATTTTATTAGCATCTTGGAGCACCTTCAAAATGTAAGTAGTTCTCTTATTTTAATGGAAAATTAATAATTGTTGATAAGCATATTTGATTTTGTTAAGCGCCTATATTAGTTCACATTGTGATAACTCTTAAGACCTTAGTATCTTGGTAATAGTTCAACCTTCACACTTAGACATCTTCCTTATCAGTTAATGGTTGGGTTGTTGGCAAAGTCAGGTAATAGCTTGCACCTTTCCTTTGAGTGTAGTCCTCTTGCATCTTGTCGACCTATTGTTGGGGTGTGGGTGTAGTCCTCTTGTCAGTAACTTAGCTCCTAGTGAGTTGGATTCATCTGGAGTCCTTGGTCCAGATAGTCTAGGTAGCACCAGGGTTATCTCTGCACCTATCACTTGGGGACGACATGAGTCTTGATGAGGGGATCATGGCATGCCCTATTGGATAGAGGAAAATGATAACTTGGTCGGAGTCTGTGCCTTCTACGTGAGTGTTTTTTATCGTTGTAAGTTTTGTATTGGCACTTGCGTGGAATGCCATCATCCGTTGGTTGTGTTCCATCGAGGTTCTAGTTAAATGGTCATCGAGGCCATTGTGTCAGGATGGGGATGTTTTCCCTTAACTTGTAGGTGAGGTCATGTTTGCGTCGGGAAGGTAGTCATTTCTCCATGTTGTTTTACGCATGTTTCACCCAGTTTATCTTGTGCCAGTGCGAGGAGTCATAGTTGTTTTTTTCCTGTTCGGCGGGTGTGGTGCTCGCCATCAGATGTGTTGTCTAGCTGTAATCGTTGTTGTCATCCTGTTAAAAAGAAAAAATAAATTTCACTTCCTGCTTCGCTTATAGTCATAACGATGGGGTCGTTACATATGGTATCAGAGCGGGTTCAACCCATGACTAGGGAACACTATGGCTTTCGTTGATATGATATTTTCTTATAATGTTGCAAATTAAGTTGACTTGTATTCGTGAAGGTTATCATGGTTAGAGGACGTCGTAGAGGCAAACGTTGGGGTGCTAGGGGAGGAGGCACGACGCCTCCATCAACATCCATGCATGAGGGGTCTAATCCCAAGGGAGATGAACAAGTTTTCAGGCAGGAGAAGATAATAGTGGGTGATGTGGTTGGGCTGATGAGATCTTTTCAGCACATGTATGAGGCATTGATCAACCATTTAGATAGAGATGAGGCCAGGGTGTTGACACCCCCTGAGGGTCCACCGCGCGCTCCGGTTATTACTGGTAGCATTCACCGCGAACTCGAGAAGGTCAAAGTTCTCGAGTTCTTTGATGCCCCGGAAGGTGCAGTCGTTGAGGCATGGTTGGAGAATATGGCGATGTGCTTTTCACTTCGCGACTATACCTCCAACATCAAGGTCTGCATGGTGGTCTTTCAACTGAAGGGGAACACTCTTCTTTGGTGGAAGACGTTCCTGCCACAATTGAACATGATCGTCGAATACATGTCATGGTAACTGTTCGAGGAACAATTTTGAGAGAGGTACGTATCAGAGGAATTCATTGAGTGTCAGCTCAATGAGTTCAACACCTTACGACAGGGTGGTCGTACGGTGCTTGTGTACAAGGCCTGTTTTATGAAGTTCCTTCGGTATGATCTGCATATTAATATTGAGAAACTTAAGGTCAATAGGTTCGTGTTCAGTCTTAATGGAAGCATACATGCAAAGGTTATAATTTTGATGCCTTGGACCTTGCATGATGCTATCTAGAAGGCCCTCATAGCAGAGGATGAGCTTATCAACAGGGGTCAGAGAAAGACTCCAGTGAGACCAACACGGAAGGTTTCATCTGGTGCATAGTAGCATCAGACACCAGCCAGACATATGCCAGAATATCATGACTTCCAGAGGGGATCCACTTTTACTACACCTCTACGACCAACACCTTAGCAGCGGACTCCTTACTGAGGACCACCGCATCAGAAACAACGTTGACCGCAACAACAAAATTTTAGTCTTGTTCAACAGAACAGACCAGGATTCCAGGCCGGTGGGCCGTCAGCTTCTACTTCGGGTACCAGGAGAACTAGACCGAAGAAGGGGTGTTGGACTTGTGGGGAGCCACACTACCAGCATGAATGCTTAGTGGAGAGGACTAGAGCATTTGGATCAGCCAGACCCACTACCGTGGGAGATTTGGGCAAGGCCCATTAGATTCATGCAGTGATGAATAACTACCAGGCAGAGCACCAGTCAACCATGCTCGAGACATCAGGTACTATCGTTAACCAAACCATTAGTATTTTGATAGATCCCAGTGCTACCGAGAGTTTCATTTCTAGTGCAACACTAAAAAGGATTAAGGTAAAGGAAGTCAAACATGATGATTTTAGATTTGTAGAGATGGCTTCGGGAGGAAAAAATAAGGTTGGAGGCAAGGTTACGGGATGTACCCTTAACCTAGGAGAGTTTTTCACCCGAGCCAACTTGTACGTCACAATCTTAGAATCTTATGACGTCATAATTTCTATGGACTGGTTGGAATCGCATGAGGCGATACTCAACTGTAAGACAAAATGGTTGAGCTTGGTCAATGACAAGGGACAGAGATGCGTTATTGTAGGTTGGAACCTCAGAGTTTCCCTGAGGTTTATCTCTTCCTTCCAGTTAATAAAGAGCATGTGCAAAAGATGTAATCTTTATGTGATCCTTGCGTTGAATGAAAAAGGAGTAGCATAAGGTATAGAACACCTACTGATGGTGAGAGAGTTTGCAGACATCTTTCCAGAGGAGTTACCTGGGATGTCATTCGAGAGGGAATTGGAGTTTACTATAGACCTAAAACTGGGGACTGAACCAATAGCTAGAATGCCTTATTGAATGTCAACCCTGGAGTTACAGGAGTTGCGGATGCAACTGAAGGAGTTGTTGGACTTGGGACTTATACGTCCAAGTGTGTCACCATGGGGCGCACCTGTTATTTTCATACAAAAGAAGGATGGGTTGTAATTGGCCCTTGGTTATGGAAATAAGCAAAGCTCAAGGAAGAAAAGGCAAAATGTGAACTGCGCGGAAGACATAGTGACTGTTATCGGGTCGAAGTGAGAAAAAGAGAAGAAAAGATGGAGTAAAGTAAAGGGAAGCAAACCGTTGGATGAAGAGATCGAGTATGAAATATCAACAAGGAATAAGGATCTTGGACAACTCAGCAAGAGGAAAATGACATTGTTGGATGCTTTGTAGCACCGCGCAAGAAGGAAGGAAAGACAGACTGGCGAAGCCCTGAAAACAGGGGTCAAGTTGACCTATGGTTTTAGACACCTAGGGTTTTGGTATCTAGGGTTTTGACACCTAGGTTTCGGCCTAAGGTTGTTGGTGAGTGATTGTAATGTATAAATAGAGGTCAAGAGGACCTGGGATGGGTTGTTGTTGTTGTTGTTACTATCGTTGTTGTGTGATCGAGTGAGTAATATCGTCTGAGAGAGAATTGTTGAGTACGAGAGCCTTCTATATTGTAAGATCTTCAGCTAGGTGTGAAGATCAACCCTGCAGCTGGGTGCACTGGGAGGGGAGAGATAGAGAGAAGAAGAAAGAAGATCTGCTAGCTAAGAGTGCAAACAAAAACTGTATGCTTCATCTTAATATGTTATAAAGCATAGTTCTGTGGGCGTAGCCTTAGAGAGATGGTGAACCACATATATCTTGTCTTGAATGTATGATTGATGTTGTGTTCTTTTGCCTTGATATACTATTATTGAATTATTGTGGTAGATATGATAGATGTGTGGAATAGATCTGAGATGATAAGTGATATATGCATGTTGTATTTTTCTAGTGTTGGATCCACTTGATAGTTCCCTTGGTTGTATACATCTTTGTCCTGCAAACCCCCCATAGTTTCTTCGGTTGAGACTGCATCTGCTTCATAGGTGTATCTGAAAGGTCCAGTAGTTAGGGCTTGTTGGTGCACTCTTGGAGTTGAACCCTGGGTCTACCCCTATGCCAACAAATGGTTCCGTTGTCGGGCGAAGAATATTCTTGAGGGGATGTAAAGGTGGTTTCCATCAAAGACAAAAATTCAAAAGGGGATATAGGATCAAGAAAAGGAATTCACTGAAGCCCAAAACAAGAACCCTAATCTTAGTACAAAGGATTGGTTGAAGAGATATATCTTTACTGATATACACAAAATTTTCTTTGGAGGAATCCATCAGGAGCTATATGAGTGGTTAGCTAGGTTAGCAGATACCCACTTTGAGATCAGATCTAGACCTCCTGTAGTTTGGACGTCGACGCTGATCAAGATGGTCAAGGGATTTGATAACGTCGTTTCAAGAGTAGTAGATCATTGGTTTGATAGAACCATTGGAGGGTACATCACCGAGTTTGTTGTTGACAGAGTAGAGTCATATAGCCAAGCCGACAGATATTTCTTCAAGGGACCCAGAGGAAAATGTTTACATTTTTTGAAGTTGAGAATCAAGATTTTATTGCATGAGAAGAAAATATTGAAGATACAGTAGATTGGTCGGATTTGAAAAAGATAATGTTCAGGAACTTGGACAATGACAACGACAGATAGGTTGGACATACACGCAGTGGAAGAGCATTCAAATAAGTTCATATTGTGAACCTAATTAAGAAGAACTATGAGGAAGAGGGCTTTTATAGTGGAGAAGAGGCATATCTGATAGATGAAGAGCATTGAGAACCCACTAAGGCAGAGGAAAGAAAAGATGAAGAACCTCGTCGGGACGAGAGAGAAACTTCAAGAACTGCGCAGACTGCTGAAGTAAGTACTATTATCCTTCCTGTTGTCTCAGCAGTACTAAGAAACCAAAATAGTCAGAGTCACCAAAGTCCTCATAGTACTATTACTAGTAGTTCAACATATACTCAGACAGGAAACCTAGGAAGATCTATGGCAGATGAGATGAGGCTCCCTATATTTAGGGGAGATGGGTCTGAAGACCGTGATCAACATTAGTTCCTATGTGAAGCCATATGGAATATTAATAATTTCACCAATGAAGTTGTTAGAAGAACCCAATTCAGTACTACCCTAAGGGATCGTGCACTGAGCTAGTACAGGAAACTTGTCCAAGGACTTTCACAACATAAGCCCCTGAATGAGATCAAGAATGCATTGATTGCAGAATTCAAGAAAACAAAATCAGAATCACAATGTATTATAGAGCTGAAAGAGATCAACCAAAAGGTATCTGAACCTGTTTGGGAATTCGATCAGAGATTTAAGACCTTAACAGGCCGATTGACTTTTCAGATCCCAGATGAGCAGAGAAAAGAGTGGTTCATTGCTTCCCTTTTACCACACATCAGATTTCCTCAGATGCAACAGAAGATTTCTTTGTAGTCTGAGGTGCTGGAGATCGCCATGAAGCTAGAATCATCCCCTATGGGAGACTCTAACTCAGGTATGAGTCACATCTTGAGTCATCTAACTAGCTTGTCTCTGCAGGTCGAAGATATGAAAAAAGACAAGGGAAAATATAAAAGAGAATAAATTTAGTGTTTCATATGCATATCATAAGGCCATGATAAGGAGCATTTACCCCTATTTCATGAATACTTGGCCTCTGGAGCTTCGAGCCCTTTGAATTAAGTCACCTTACCTTGGTGCAAGGTATAATGAAATAGATATCACCCTGGTGAGTGTTATTACATGCAAACATATGTCCAGACATCCACAAATTTGTATTGCACGTTATGTAATTCTTTGGGGAAGGATGATATACATTTTAGGGCTTATGACCTCATGCATGAAAGGTCAAGAGACATATACGAAATTCAAGTGAAGTACAACAAGAAGGAAACACTACACAATATAACTCCCCTATGAGAGGAAACTTCAATCCTCATGGTGGATTCAGAGGATAAGGAGGAGGAGGAGGTATCGGTTGAAATTGAGGATAGATAATATGTTATAAATGTGCACAGCCAAGACACCTAGAAAGGAACTATCAAAACCCTTGTACCACTTGCAGCTATTGCAACTCCTTCGAGCATGTTATTGAGGAATGTCCAACATTGTTGGCTAAGCTTCAGGAGAGACAAGGACCTCAGCAGAACCTGCAAGTGAAACTTATATATTATAAATCTCATGGATAAGACCCCATAGTCGTTGTTATAACTAGAGGAGGCATTGTTACAGAAGAAGACAGACTGACCCAAGGAAAGATTACAAAAGACTCAGGAATCAGGAAAGTTGTAGAGAAGACTGAAACTTTTGATGAAAAGAAAGAAAGACATATATTTGACGAGTCAAGAAAAGAGTTCAAATAATACCAAGTCTCTTCATCAAATACATAGCTAGAAGTAAGAGAATATGGAATTCCTCTGGAATTTGATCAGTCTTCTTCGCCAAGAGAAGGAAAAGAGGTAAGCAAGATGATGGAATTTCTATATACTTGTATTAATTTGATTCAGAATGAGAGCGTTGTACAAGAAATACAAAATTTAATCAAACAATATGAGCTAGGGAAGATAGACCCCTTACTGAATATATAAGTACACCAAATCGTTAAAAAAAGAAGGAAAAATAAGGAATTACACTTGAATGCTCAAATAGGATAATATGATATAGACTATGTGGTCCTCGACTTGGGGTAGGAGGTCAATGTCATGATGAAGCAAAACTAGGCAATGATGGGAAAACTGAAGTTGATCTATTCCCCTATCAGGCTCAGGATGGCTACTCAACAAACTCTCATCCCCTTTGGAGGATTGGAACATGTCCCTGTGGACATCGACAGAGTAAGAACGTTTGCAGATGTTGAGGTAATTGAGATAGTTGATGATAGTTATCCTTACCCTGCGTTGTTAGGAATTGATTGGGCTTTCAATAATTCCACTGTGGTTGATTTAAATAAAATACATATGAATTTTGAAAGAGATGTCCTTAGGTTCATTTCACCTTTATATCCAGATGAAGGTCAGCGATAAACAGATCCCATCAAAGAAGAAGACCACACATATGAGTTGGAAAAAATTTACAAATTAACAGTGAGACAACAAGATTACATTAATCCTACGGCCGATGGAAACCTATGCTGGTGAAGTGACAGAGAATTTTCATCATACTCAGAAGAAGCATTGGAGAACTGGCAGAACAAAATGTATGAATTATCTACAAGAAGATGTGTTAGATTAACCAGAGTAGTTCGCTGGATCAACACAACAGTAAGTAACTTACCCACCTTCAATGGTCTGAATCCTTTAGAAACCTTCTTGTCGGACTTTGAAGAAAGTGTACCAATGCAACAAAGACTATTGCAAATGGATGAGGCCCTGAAATCCACACTAGCAAGATGGTGGGGGACACACAAAACCAATATTGCAGACTGGGTACAATGTTGTACCTTGATGACAACGCGGTTCTCATCACAAGTAGAAGGATGTGAAGTTCAATACACAAGTCAAATCTTCCCAAAGGACCATGTGTGAAGTTGTGAAGCAACCTGGAGAAACATTTCTCAAGAGCAGTGGGTGCACAAATTTATTAACACATTGGACATGACACCTATCAACCGGTACCTTCAAGCAGAGTCGTGCATCATCACTATAGATTGGGAAGGTATGACTCATAATTTTGTAACCACCTTCTTATTTGAAATTCAATATCCTTCAGTAGATCAAGCATTGCATATTTTAATACATAAAGTATTCGAGGAGGCATCTAACCTCCCTTTGGAGAAATAAGAGGATGAATGGACTGCGGCTCTCCAGAAATTGCAAGGTTGTTACAACATCAATGTTGATGAAGACGATGACCCAAGAAAGGTGAACATCATAGAAATAGAAGGACAAAGAGATGTGGAAGGACCAGGAGTTGAGATACCACTCATTGGACAACCAATCAAGATTAGGAAAGTCAATATTGGAACAGAGAAGACACCAAATCTTGCAAATGTTGGAGATTATTGGGATGTTGCCACTATTGACAAGATTACACAATTACTGCATGAATATCAGGACTTGTTTCCAACCAATTTCATTGATATGAAGGGAATTAAAGGGCCTATGGGATATATGAGGATCCCTTTGAAACTAGATGCAAGACCAGTCAAATAGGGACCCTACATATTGAACCCTAAATATAAGGAGAAAGTGAAGATTGAGCTCGACAGAATGCTGGAAGCAGGGATTATAGAACTTGTGCAAGAATCATAATGGATTAAACCTATGGTGGTATAGGACAAGAAGAAAGGAGAGATCATGATTTGCATAGATCTCAGGAATCCGAATGATGTATGTTTGCATAACCCCTTCCCTACGCCATTCACTGATGAAGTGTTAGATAATGTGGGGGGCTAGGAAGTATATTCTTTTACATATGGATTTTCAGGATACCATCAGATTCAGATTGCCAAGGAAGATTGCCATAAGACCACTTTTGCAACAGAATGGGGGTCATATAAATACAAAGTGATGCCATTTGGATTGAAGAATGCCCCAACCATATTTTCCAGGGTGGTGGTCGAAGCATTCAAGGAGTTTTTGCATAAATTTCTAGAAGCATATTTGTATGATTGGACTGTTTTTAGTTTATTGAAAAATCATATTGAATGTCTAAGGGTAATGTTGGACAAATGCAGTGATCGTCAAATTTCCTTGAACCTAAAGAAATGAATCTTCTTCTCTTCATTTGGAGTGTTTTTAGGTCATATTGTATGCAAGCAGGGATTGCAGGTCGATCCATCTAAAATTTCCATTATAGTTGATCTACCCCCTCCTACGTCAGTCAAACAACTGTGCACTGTGCTGGGACATACTGGATACTACAAGAAGTTCATTAAAGGATATGCCTAAATTACATCACCCATGGAGAATATTTTGAAGAAAGACTGTCAGTTTAGTTGGACAAAAGAGTGACAACAAAGCTTCGACACACTGAAACAAAAAATGGTTACTGCACCTATTCTAGTCTTCCCAGATTAGAGCAAGGAGTTTCATGTGCATGTCGATGCGTCTTCTATTTCTTTAGGAGTTGTGTTAGCACAACCTGGGGAAGGATATATTGACCATCCGTTATCCTTTTCCACTAGGAATCTATCAACTACTAAGATCAGTTACACCACTACCGAGTGAGAGGGGTTAGCCATGGTGTATGCATTGCAGAAATTTCACCACTACTTGTTGGGAGGAAACTTTAAAATGTTTATTGATCACTCTGCGCTGAAATAGCTAGTCAACAAGACAGTGTTGGGGGGGATAATATACATATGGATTCTTCTATTTCAAGAAGACGACTTTGAGATCATAGTAAATCCAGGAAGAATGAACAAAGGTCCTAACCACTTGTTAAGGCCGGAATATGGCGAAGAGATGACCAGTTTGCATGATTCACTGTTGGATGCACAGTTGTTGGCCATTAGAAATATTGATGACCACTTTGTAGAAATAGTCCATTTCCTGTGAACAAGAATGGCACCTAGTGAATATACAATTCCCCAGAAGAAACAGTTAGTAGTGCGTGTTGAAGATGTGTTATGGAGGCAGAGCGACCATTGATCCTTGCAGAAGCTCACGAAGGCATCGTAGGAGGAAATTATGTAGGGAAAGCAACTTTGTAGAAGGTTCTTAGAGATGGCATTTGGTGGCCTACATTACACAGAGATGCTAAAGACTATTACAGAGCCTGCGATGTATGCCAAAGAGTTGGGAAACCATCCAGAAGAGATGAAATGCCACTAGAACCACAACTGACCCTACAAGCATTTGAGAAATGAGCCATTGAGTTCATAGGACCTATAAACCCACCAAGAAAGTGCATAGGAGCAAGGTACATAATTAAAGCAACAGAGTACTTGACCAGATGGGTTGAATAAAGAGCAGTCAAGGACTGTAGTGCAACAACAGCTGCGCGCTTCATATTTGATGACATCATAACCAGTTTTGGATGCCCAAAGATCCTTATGAGTGATCAAGGCACACATTTCATAAATAATATTGTTGAAGCCTTGACTGAGGAATTTGTAGTCCACCATCAAAAGAGCACACCTTACCATCCACAATAAAATGGAATAATGGAAGAATTTAACAAGATCTTGGACACAACATTGATGAAGATTTGTAGTGTGAACAACGATGGTTGGGATTTAAGAGTACCAATAGTACTATGAGCCTATAGAACCACTTGAAAGAAACTAACAATGCAGACCCCTTTTAAGTTGGTATATGGTCTCGAAGTTGTTTTCCCAATGGAATATTTGGTACCAAGCCTCAGAATTGTTGCCTTTACAAATATGGATGACACTGGCATTTTTCAAGAGAGGTTTGCATAGTTGCTCGAACTCGAAGAAGACATATTTTTTGCAAGAATTCATCAGCAGGTGCAAAATAAAAGAGAAAAGGCCTATCATGACAGCCACATCAAGAAGAAGGCATTCCAGCAAGCTGATCTAGTACTAGTATATGACAGTAAGTTCATAAAACATCCTGGGAAGTTCAAAACGCATTGGCTCAGGCCATATGAGATCACCTATGTTACAGAAGGAGGAGTTGCATAGTTGAAGAATTTGAAGGGAGAATGGAAGGAAGGATTAGTGAATGGGAGTCGACTGAAGTTGTACTATGACAACCATCTTCCCCGCAGATCTAAGTAAAAGCATAAGGAAAAGGGTCTAGGTGCCAGGTGCAGTTAAAAATGTGTAGTAGACACAAAAAAGACAGTTTTCATAGGGAAGGAGAGGAGGCATAGAGAAGACAACAAAGTCTTCACTGCACAGTCTGAAGTTGAAGTAAAACATAAAGCTTTGATCTGAAATGCCTCGAGACGAGTCACATGTGCGTTTTGGGGGCTTGTTGGCCATTGGTTATGGAAATAAGTGAAGCTCAAGGAAGAAAATGAAAAATGCAAACTACACGGAAGACACAGTGATTGTCACTGGGTCGAAGTGAGAAAAAGAGCAGAAAAGACGGATTAGAGTAAAGCGAAGAAAACCATTGGATGAGGAGATAGAGGATGAAAAATCAACAAGGAAGAAGGATTGTGGACAACTCAACAAGAGGAAAAATCCATTGTTGGATGCTTTGGAGAACCGTGCAAGAAGGAAGGAAAGACAGACTGGAAAAGCCCTGAAAACATGAGTCAAGTTGACCTAGGGTTTTAGACACCTAGGGTTTTGGTATCTAGGGTTTTGACACCTAGGTTTTGGCCTAAGGATGTCATCGAATGATTGTAATGTATAAATAGAGGTCCAGAGGACCTAGGATGGGTTGTTGTCATTATTGTTACTATCGTTGTTGTGTGATCGAGTGAGTAATATAGTGTGAGAGAGAAGTGTTGAGTACGAGAGCCTTTTGTATTATAATATCTTCAGCTAGGTGTGAATATCAACCTTGCAGCTGAGTGTGTAGGGAGAGGAGAGATATAGAGAATAAGAAATAAGATCTACTAGCTAAGAGCGCAGACAAGAACTGTAAGCTTCATCTTAATACATTATAAAGCACAATTCTCTGGACGTAGCCCTATAGAGAGGGTGAACAACGTATATCTTGTCTTGTGTGTATGATTGATGTTGTGTTATTTTTCCTTGATATACTATTATTGCATTACTTTGGTAGACCTGATAGATGTGTGGAATAGATCTGAGTTGTTAAGTGATATATGCATGTTGTATTGTTCTAGTGTTGGATCCACTTGATAGTTCCCTTGGTTGTTGACATCTCTGTCCTACAACACCCCCATAGCTACTTCGGGTGAGACTGCATCTGCTTCACAGGTGTATCCAAAAGGGCCAATAGTTAGGTCTTGTTGGTACTCTCTTGGAGCTAAACACTGGGTCTTACCCTACACCAATAGTTGTGGAGACTCTACATTGACTACCATCAATTGAATAAGGAAACGATCAAGAATCAGTATCCATTGCCAAGGATTGATGATCTGTTCGATCATATGAAGGGTGCGACGGTGTTTTCCAAGATCAATGTTCAATCAGGGTATCACCAACTAGATCAAGGAGGATGACATCCCTAATACCTCCTTTAAGATGAGGTTTGGACATTACAAGTTTATTGTTTTGCCATTTGGACCGATAAACTCCCCAGGGGTATTTATGAGTTTGATGAACGGGGTGTTCCACGAGTACTTGGACAAGTTCGTCCAAGTATTCATTGACAATATTTTGATTTACTCTCAGACGACGGAGGAACATGACAAGCACTTTCTCTTCGTACTACAGTGTCTGCAAGAGCACAAATTGTATGGGAAGTTGTCCAAATGCTTGTTTTATCAATCGTAGATTCACTACTTAGGGCATGTCATCTCTAGAGAAGGTATCGTCATGGATCTAGGATATTATGGAATGACCTATGCCGACGAATGTCCCAGAAGTACGTAGCTTCATGGGTTTAGTAGGATACTATCGATGGTTCATTGAGGGATTTTCGAAAATATAAAATCCGATCACAGAATTGCAGAAGAAGAACAAGAAGTTTGTTTGGACTGAGAAATGCACTGAAGCATTTCGGAGGCTCAAGGGCTTGTTGACAATGAAACCTATACTAAAGGTCCCTGACATGGACGCAGACTTCTTGGTATACACAGATGCATATAAGGAAGGATTAGGCAGAGTCTTGATGCAATATGGTCGAGTGATTGCTTACATCTCGAGGAAACTGAGAAGGCATGAGGAGAACTATGCGACGCACGATTTGGATTTGTTAGCCATTTTTATGCCCTGAAGGTTTGGAGACACTACCTAGTTGGACAAAAACTTGAACTAAAGATGGACCACTGTGGACTACATCACATCTTTACGCAAAGCGACCTGAAAACGCGACAACGACGTTGGTCGGAACTTCTTAGAGAGTACGATTTCGAGGTTTCTTATATAAATGGAACAGTGAACCGAGTGCCATATGAATTGAGTCATACACCACACATATTTTCGGTGTTTCCTCTTCAGATGAATATACATGAAAAGATTCTAAATTTACAGCGCGACGATGACTGGTAAAAAGAGGTCAAGCATTTTATCGGACAAAACACAATGATGGTACCAAGATTTGAAGGATTTATGTTTGACAACGATGGATTATTGAGGTTTAAAAATTGGATTTATGTACCACCAAGTGACTAGTTGAGGAGATTGATCCTAAATGAGGCTCAAAGAGCAGTATACATGGTTCACCTCGGAGTCAAGAATATGAGGGAGGACCTTAAACCCTTATTCTTTTGGAAATGAATAAAATTAGACATAGTCAAATTTGTGGCCAGATGTCTAGAATGTCAACAGGTAAAGGTTAAACATAGACATCCAACAAGATTACTACAACCACATACTATTCAAGAATCAAAATGGGAGGTTATTTCGATGGATTTCATTATTGGATTACCATTGACGGCAAGGAGACATGACTCGATTTTCGTAGTAGTCGACACTCTAAAGAAGAGTTCTCATTTTATTCATGTGCGTACAACGTATCAGGAACCTACATAGTTATATTTTTCAGTAGTGAGATTGTGAGGTTGCATGGCATGCCTAAGAGGATAATATCTGATCGAGGATCGATGTTTACTCGACAATTTTGGACTAGTTTCCAAGAGGCCTTGGTAACCCAACTTAAATTTAGTACTGCGTATCACCTAGATACTGACAGGTAGACCAAACGAAAGAACTATACCTTGGAGGACATGTTGCGCATGTACGTGATGGAACAAAAAAAGCGTTGGGAAGAATTATTTCCACTGGTAGAATTCGCTTATAAAAACAATTACCAAAGCACCATTAAGATGGCGCCTTTCGAGTTTCTTTATGGGTGACTATGTCAGACACCTTTGAGTTGGGATCGGCTTGAGGATAGGGTCCTGGTGGGACAAGAAGCGATCCAAGAAATGAAATATCAAATGCAAGAAGGATCAAAGAAGTGAAGGATCGACGAAAGAGTTATGTCGATGTGCACCATGTCGACCATAGTTACGAAGTTGGTGATTGAGTCTTCTTGCGGGTAAAACCGCATAAGAGTTCAATCAAGTTTGTAAAGGGAGCTAAACACTCTCCTAGTTTTTTGGTACCTTTCGATATTGTGGAGAGAAAGGGGCCCATGG
>ML810968.1:119182-129729 GCA_009831015.1 Picea engelmannii
TTCCATTTCGTTGCTTTATTTTTACCTTTCCCATTCCAACAATTTTGCATGGTGCATCATCACCCAAATGAACCTGTCCAAAATCACCTTGAACATAATATAGAAAATGTTTCCTATGGGGTGTGGCATGAAATGAAGCTCCTCAATCTACTACCCAAGACTCATAAATACTATCTACAGAAAGAATCAAAGCATCTTGTAACACATCACCTGTTACATTTTCTTCCTGATTTCTCTCATGTTGTCCATCTCTTTATTTCTTTGGAGCTCAACAATATTTCTTTAGATGTCCTTTCTTCCCACAATTCTAGCACTCTATCTGTCCAAGTCTGTATTTGGATCTTCCCTTCCTAGAATTTTCGCGGTTCCCTGAGCCCTTTCCTCTATCCTTTTGTCTTCCTCTATTCTCCATGTTCAACACATTACCTGATGTCTCACCTGTGTTTTTCCGTCGCATTTCCTCACTAAGGATAACACCAACAACATCATCAAATTTTAAAGTATTTGAACCAGAGACAGAGTTACTTACATCCATGTCCAAGTTGTTCCATCTTTCTGGCAATGAGCACAAGATTAGAAGATCCCTGACCTCATCATCAAAGTCCACTTTTACAGAACTTAGTTGATTAGTAATCATATTAAATTCATTTAAATGATCTGCAATAGGCCCACCTTTTGACATCTTCATATTAAATAATATCTTCATTAGAAATAACTTATTGGATGCTGAGGGTTTTTCATACAATTTGGCCAATGCGTCCATCAAACCCTTTGTTGTCTTTTCTTTGGAAATATTGAAATCCATCGACGCTGCCAGGCTCAACCGTATCGTTCCTAGATCCTTTCTGTCAAGAATCTCCCATTCTTCGTCCTTCATGGCCGTCAGCTTCTTTGCTACTCCACCCAATGGTAGGAATAGATCCTTCTGATATAAATAATCTTCCATCTGCATCTTCCATAACTGGTAGTTTTGGCCATTAAATTTCTCGACCCTAAACTTTCCATCTTCCGACATTGCTCCCACTCGAACCAGGAACCCTCTTTTCCTGCGAGTTACCTTTTGCTCTGATACCAGTTGTTAGAAAAAAAGGAACGCAGAGAAATAAAATAAAACAAAGGTAGAAACAAAACATAGAAGATACACAATACAAGAGAGACACAGATTTACGTGGTTCACCCAGTGTGGGCTACGTCCACCAAATAAATTGTTAGGTCCTTCCTTTATTATTATCCAACAAATGAAGGGATACAACCTACAACAAAATCTGTTGTAACTTCCTCTTCTTTCTCTCACAGTCTCCTCTCTCAGAATACAATATTCGCCGTCAATTATAGCCACAATACATTTCCCTCATAAAAGAGGGTTTCCTTCTATGGAAAAAAACCCTAACATAATCTCTACTGTTAGATCTGGGACCTTATAATGAATGGTCTAGATTTATAATGAAATTACAATATACATTTACAAGGCAAATTTTCCTTCGGGGGCTTTGCCCCCAAACCCCCGCTTGCCCCCAGAACCCCCAGCCCGGGGGATAGCCCCCTGGCCCCCGCAGAAGGGGTACCCCCCCTCTACACTCCCCTGCATGGAAGAGTGTACATACTTCTGGGGTGTAAATACTTGATGGGGTATAAACACGGCTGAAAGAAAGGACCTCTGAATCAGGAAGATAATCAAGCTCCACAACCAATAGTAATCATTGTTGTCATCCTGTTAAAAAGAAAACAAAATTGCACGTTCTTCTTTGCTTATAGTTGTAACAATGGGGTCGTTACAATAATTGACATGTAACATTATATTCATAGATATTGCAAATATCACATCTGATTTTGAATTTAAACAAAAAAGAAATGTAATCCTCTGAAGTATTCGCAAAGAATGGGAAAAAAATTTCAATAGAAATCTCTAGCATTTGAAAATCTACTTCTAGAAAATTTAAAGGGCTTTTGTGCAATCACTTCCTTATTTGGTTACCTTTCTTTGTTGCATCTTCAAAATCGATTGATGGGTTTGGTGGAGAAGGAATAGGAGCATCATCACATGAACAAAATTCTTTGGTGGAGTCACCATGAGGATTTTCTTGATATTCTTGAATCTTTCCATGGGAGTTGTCAAGGAATTTAAAAGTTAATTCAATGATATCGCTAGGGAGTCCATCCTATCGAATATTTGATGGTTATTGGATCTTTAAATATTATTATATATAACTTCTTCCAAAATATACAATATTTTGTTTTTGATTTCATTCAAATATCTCTGAATAATCCTTTCATAAACCTCTTGCATCTAGAAGAAGTAACAGTCTTCTTGAATCTTCTATTTGAAAATTTGAACCATGGAAAATATGGTTGCTTAATTAAATCTAAAACAAATCCTCAGATGTATTGTAAACAAATAATTCCTTAGTATGGTCGCCAAAAACGTTGATGTTTAGACTGGTCAAAATCCAATCAAAAACCTCACAATGATCAAATCCCCCTGTGTTTTTATAGAGATGGTACTCCTTTGTTATAATTTGAAAGATGAAAATTGGTGTTCTTGGATTGGGATATCAAATGGGAGAATTCTAAACAATAAACTCCAAATATTTATTGTTTTAGTTTGTATTTATGTAAAAACACTGAGTCGTTACGACTAAGTGAGACGCAAAGCAAGTGGATTTTTTTTTATTTTCATTGTATTTGTTTATATCTATAGATTATTCTACAATTGTTTTAATGTCACTAACCTCTAGGAAGGACTTGAGTACTCTAAATCATCATTGTATCTTACTTTAAATATTACTAAATAATATTTTTCCATAAATTTCTTTTTGAGAAAATACTTACCCTACATTGAACATATATATAAATTTACTCTAAAATATCACCCTACCTTGAACTTATGTATAAATTTACTCTATAATATCATTGGATTTTACTTTAAATATTGTTAATTAATATTTATTTTTTTCAGATTTACTTTTGAGAGCATACTCACCCTACCTTAAACCTATTTATATATTTTTCTTTTTCTTATAACAAATCATATTTTTATAGTCGCTCATATTACAAAAATATTACATTAACCGAATACAGATGTCAATTTTATGATGGAATACTACCGTGGAGATCACAAAAATACACATTTCACCTTGAAAAATACATTTCATCTTTAGAAATATTGTTGGATTTATTTATTGAAAATGTTTAATGAAAAGATAAAACATTCATTTTTCCAAATCATTCAAAAGTTATAGTTAAACGAAAATGACAACAAAAGATTTAAAGTATATAACTCCTTTTAAATTGATGTGGTTGTTTTCCAAAAATGATGTCACAAATTACTTTTTTCATGAGAGTTAAAGTATATAACTCCGACGTCAAATTTTGATTTTAGATGAAGTTTTACTCGCGGCATTGTTCAGCTCAAACAATTCATTGATATAACTCCTTGCGATATTATGAACCTCAGACTAATTAAATAGCATCTCTGCATTTTTATTAAATGGCTTTGTAACTATGCACAGGGTAATAAAGGTTGGGCGCACTTGACCAAGATTCTAGGATGAAAATTACCTTACCAGCCGTCAGTGAGGGAGAATCTCAACAAGGAAATAACTAATATCAAATGCGGATTAAAAAGCCATACAGGTCGGCTCTCACAAGAGGGACCCGATTTCAAGTCCCCACAATGAAATTTGTTTATATCTAGAGAATATAATATATAATGAATATAACAATATATAAAGAATGAACTTTTATGAAGAATAAATAAAGAATATAACAATGATTTGTCAACACAGAATGGATGAGGATATCGATGATTATCATACATAATATATAAGGAACATCTACGATTGTCATACATAACTTTTCTGGAGAATATATAAGGATATAACAATGATTTGTCAACACAGAATGTATGAAGATATCAATGATTATCATACAAAATATATAAGGAACATCAACGATTGTCATACATAAATTTTCATACAGAATAATTGAATATTATATAAGGAATATCAGCGATTGTCAACACCAAATCTGCACCTATATCTTCTCTCGGAGAACAATAATGAAAATAAAATGCAAATTGTGAGCATCCTTCCTGCAGTTTTAGCCAGTTGTTGTGGCTAGCGTCCTCAATGAGTGTTAATCATATGATATATTCTTTTTAGGAATTAAAACCCATAACGCAACATTAAATGATTTTAGAGCTTTACTTGATCTCTTTAGCACCATTGTCACCTATTAGGAAGTCCTCTTCTAGCATCTCTTAAAATACTATATGCAATTCCATAGGAAAACCATACATCCCTATATTTTGAACTCATTTAAAATATGATAGGAATTCCTTTAACTGTTTTTGTTAGCTCTTCCATTAATATTTAATTGCATTACTAATTTAAAATCCTTGGGAAATAAGAATAATGTTTTTACTATCTTTGCAATGTTAATTCCATTTGGGTGTGTACAAATGAGACTCCTCGATTGTGATTCTTAGAACAATTCCATTAAAAGTTGAATGATGATCCCAAACAGTAAAGAAAGGAAACGTTGATTCCTCACAGTAATAAAAGAAACGGTGATCCCTCATAGTAAATAATAGAAACACAGTGATTCACATAGTAATAAAAACACAACAGAAAAGAAAAACACAGAATAAGGAAAAACACAACAATAAAAACACAATTGTTGGTCGTAGAGGAGATAAACGTTGGTGAACTAGAGATACATCTCCAAATCGTCGTGTGGAAGCATGAGTTGCAGAGAATAAATCACAATAATTGCAAAGGCTAAGGAGGGAATAAACACCCAGAGAAGATTCATTGATGGGCAAAGAAATGATCCTACAATTATTATCCATTCACAAGAAAGCAGGGCATTTGAATCTAAATATTTAGCACCGGAGTGAAAGACAATCGATTCAGATCCTGGATGACTTTTCAGGAACAATCTAATAACTTAAAGGACAAAGGAACGGAAGATAAAAAAACAAATTTGCATCCAGATCTTTTCTATGGAGAAACAAAGTAAATAAAAACGCAAACAAGGAATAAAGACAACGTAGGCAGGAGATACAAAAGAGAAGGAAATGTTTAGATTATGGGGCTCATTTTGGCCACACACAATTAGACAGTAACTCATAAATAAAAGACACTGTGTTTAGCAAGGTTTCTTACACGATGAATCAAGTGACAAGGAGATTACAATGACCAATTACGATTTTACCCAAAAATCTGTTACAATCACCGTAGAAACACAAGTGCAAGGAAATCTCATGGAAATTAAATCGTCATCCGAATAAAGTAAAAAAAACAAGTGTAAATTAAACTTTATTACAAGTAACAACCTTAATAGGATTACCTTTACTGACGAGGATGAGGCGAAGAGGTTCTCCCGCTCCTTCCCTCCATCCAGATCTCGCTTGCCAACTGATGAGAACTCACCGGTACCTCCAAGCCAATGCTAGGGGTACTCTTCTTCCCCTTGAGACCCTGAGTCGCAAAGGAGCCACACACACAATACCAGAGAATGCTAACACCTAGCTCGCCTTGCAAGGTCGAGCTACCACTTGTTACCCAAGCTGGGTATCCCAACTCCCACAAGTGAAAACTTAGTCAAGATAAACTTTTGACAGCGTAATGTTATGCAAGACAAATGTTATCCACACTCCTCCTCTGCCATCCTTTTTATAGAGTTTCTTAGTCATTAGTTTCCCAAAACACTCATTAGATTCCATTTTCATTTAATTAATTTCGAAAAACCTCCCTCGTACACATGTCGCTCGATCCCATAGTTGCACCAGAAAATTAATTTATTAATTAATTAATTTTTTCTATTTCCCTCACCCACCTAAAAGTGTTCTTAAAAATGCTCCTCGGTGTCCCATTATTCCCTTACAATTCTTAAATGACTTACGCCTTACTTAATTCCTAGTTGAGTTCATAAATAGAAATTTCCATAAGCTAGATTCCTTACTAAGTTAGACATTCCCCTTTTTCTTTTAAGTTTCCCCTTTTCTTTAAGTTTCCATGTTTCCTTACATTCCCCCTTTCTTTTTCAATTTTCTTTTTTTCTTAAAGTTTCCCCTTTTTATAACTAAGTTCAGAATTAGCAGGTTTAGACAAAAACAACCAAATACCCCTTTTATTAATTAAACCTTTTTTTAAATTTCCACTTTAATTATTAATGCTTGAATTTTTACCCCCTTCTTGTTACATGCCTAAATTATTTTTTTTTTTTTTTGTTCAAAGGTTCTACTCAAACCTAGGTTTTCAATTCACTAGGCCCGGCGACAGTTTTTAAGGGAAAATTTGTTATTCAATTTTACTTATCACATCATTCATTTTAAGGCCAACCAGATCCTAAGGAGGCTTAGTTTTCTAGGAATTATGTTTATTAACGTACCATAGTTAAAATCCCGACGTGCCTTTCAGGAAACACCACGTGCTTCAAGGGTGCCACTTGCTTCTTTTCGTTTTATTCATGCGACGTGCTCTTCAAGACGCACTATGTGCTCCAAGGGTTCCAGTTTTCTCTTAACTGAATTTGGTAGATGTCAAACCCCTAGAGTCAATACTCTGTCAGGTGATCTTGTGGGAGACTAAGGGCCTCTAAGGAATAAAGACCCTGCTTTATTGCGCACCCCTTAGAATCACCGTGAGCGACTGCCAGAGTCTTCCCTCATGAAATAATGGGTCTTCTCGAACTAGGTAATCGTTAAACTATAGTTCGATCCACGACGGGAGTTCTAGAAGGTTGTGGCAGGGCTGCTGCCACACCTCTCCCTCAATGTCTCTGGTTGGCGTGCCTGGCCCCTTTACTCCAAATGTGATTCTGGTCGGAAAGCTATCGTCATCCTACATCCATCAATGAATCATGTTACCAATAACAATAAACATCATAATATCTAATCATATGTACATATGTTACATCAACAACATTCAAACCCTAACAGTCCACTTCTTGACTCGATCCAGAGTCCAAGGGGTTTCATCGATGCCTCGGCCTCCTCAATGTCCAGAGTTCTGCACACTCAGGAGAACCCGGGCAATAGTACATGTCAATGTAAATACAACAAAAATAACACAACATCAAATACACAATGTCTCATAATCATAATCAAAACAACCAATAGTATAATGACCCGGATCACTTGCACACAAGTGTCCTCAAATAATAAGTTTGTTCAATGCATGCAAAAGTGGGATGTTACAATTTAAAATGGTTCTTGATAACCATATTGCTCTTTGAGTGAAACATTTGCTTGGAAATTGTCCAAGCAACTTATTTACAAAAAAATAATAATGAAAGGATTCAATATAAAAATAAATTGGTGTTCATATTCATTATAAATTCCCTATGAAACACATACAAGTTGAAGATGCATCCATATTTTCTCACAAGAAAAAGATTGAAATGGTGTTGATTGCTTCAGATAAGTTTAAATGAGTATTGCATTCAAAAATGAAAATAATTTGATGGGAATACTCCAAAAACATCATATTAATAAATCTAAAAGTCTGAGGATTCATTAAATTTATATGCCAAAGTAGTTCTCTATGGAGTTTAATACATAAAATATATTCAACATCACAAATCACTTTAGTAAACCAATTAACTAATGCTCACAAATATAGTTTGTCAAATGCAAGGACTAAACCTCTGTGAATCGTTTATACAACCCTTTATTACATTACCAACGAAAAATATGGTTGTAAAATATTGATATTGATATTTTTAGGAAGAGACTTGGAAGAATAAAAGGAAAAATACTCAAAAAACTCAGCCTTGTGCTTGATCCTTGATATACAAACAAAAGGATTTGAGAGAAATCGTGTAGAAAAAGAAGAAGCAAGAAAAAAATGAAGATATTTATTTGTTGATCAAAGAGTTGGTTACATACTCATTGTTGACCAACTCTATCTTGATGATCTGAACCTCCAACCCTAATTTGAACCTTTCTTTAATGTTTCTCTCCTCTTTTAAATGTGTTGTCAATGCTTCTTTGAAGTAGTTAGGGTTTATGTTTTTATAGAAGTTCCCACATGTTTCTTATTTTTGGAATTAATGATTTATTAAATTCTCATTAATTAATTTAGGTCATTTAAATTTGTGCCTCCAAATGGGACCCATTTCATTCTTTTATAAAAGTTTATTTTGATAAACTTTATTTTCAAAATGTGAAGTTGACTGTCTACAAACAAGTAGACTATGTTTTAATTTTTTGAGCATGATAATTGACTTCTCAACCATGTAAACCATTATAGGAGTAATATTAATCATTATTTCATTTCAATGAGTCCTATTGAAAGAAATTTGAAGTTATGGATCTCAACTTATAGCCTAGGGAAGTCGAGGCTCCAAACAACTTTTCTAGCAAATCATGAAAACGAAGTTGAATAATATTTTAATTTATGGAAGAATGATGGCCAAATTCAAGCATTAAAACTTGTCACATTGTCTTTCTTGTTGAATGACCTTTCCAACAAGGTATAAATTTCCAAAAATGAACCTCTCGATCATGAGTTCTAATCTTTAGAAGATCATTGCTCAACAACCATTGATCTAGCTAGTGGATCAATCTTAATCCTTGATTTAATTCTTCCCTTTTTAGTCCCACATGAATTGTGGTGGGTGAATAATTGGTGTTTAGAATGTAAATACATTTCATATCATTCATGTGAAGTAAATGATCTTATGGAGGTCTTATATTATCTCTTGTGCCTTGAAASATTCATGACATRGTAATATTTTGGTCACTCAGTCAACATATGAATGCATGACACATCATGTCCAATCATCATCCAATCACTTCCAATGTCGCTTTCCAATCATATATGTCCATCCATGTGTCACATGTGGGGCACGGGGTAGAGGCAGGACACTGAAAATTTATAAGTATAGAGGTAGGTAGAAGAGGTAATACATGGAGGTAATAAGTATAAAGGCACGAGGGGGTAGAGGCATGACATATGAATCACTGTGTACTCGCGATAAGTGTGGAATATGGAAAATTTAAGTATGGAGATGAGAGTAAGGGAAGCGAAAAATGGAAGAGAGAAATGGCATAAGTATAGATAGCAGATGTTGGAGCCGCCCCTGTTTTTTCGCCTCACACAATTTTGAATATTCTGATGCTTGAGATAAAAAGTTGTTCTCTTTCCCTTTTCCTTCCAAAATCATAAAACTCTGAAAGAACTTTTGTTGCCTGAATAATAATGCTTTGTCACTTACAAAGGGCCCATTTTTCGCAAGTATGTTTCTCCTTAGGATTTTTCAAGTTTCGTGATCTTGCAAGACGGACACCTTATATCTTGAATTCACATGTCCCGAGTCGTGAGAATGCGAACTCGGTTTTAATTTTCGTCCAAGCCAAAAATAGTATAAGACCTTTAACCCTTGATTATGACATCGTCGGGGTTTTCGCGCCTCGGCATTTCTCGACCCTAAATTTTTGTTTTCTCAACCTCGAGAGCCGAGAACGCGATAATTGTTAAATAACCATAGTCAAGAACCGAGAGTAAACAACTAACCATAGTTAAACTTGATTCTCGGCACATTGCCTCTCGGCATTTTTTCTTTCATAAGTTAAAACGTCCGAAACTCCGATTCGCGAAATCGCGACATGATTATATTGTGCCTTAATTATCGCTGCATCGCAATATCGCGACTCGGTGTATCGTTCTCCTAAAAACTTTTCTTCGAATTCCCGATTCACGATCCGGCAATTAAGTTAATCTTATCATTAAGGATCCGCTACATCGTGTTTATTGTTAATTAATGCCAAGATCAGAATTCACAATCTCGCGAGTTATAAAATCAAAACGATAAAGGGAAATTCACGAGATGACGAAAAACGAGGAAAGCTTTAAATCATTAAGATTGCAAACTTTTAAAATCAAACGAACTACATCCCGCGCTTCAAGGTTGGCACACTCCACGAGGTGTTTGTTCATTTACTCTTCATAACCTGAGTTCCTGTCAAGCCGCCCAATATTTATGACATTAATGAGAAATTAGAGTAAATCCACGGTGAAAGTAAGACCGGATTTTTTCAATTAATCTGATTTTGTTCGCGATTTGACGGACTGATGACAAAGTACATGGTTTTCAAAATATATACGAGGCTTTGTTTTAGTTGTTAAAAAGAAAACATTTCTTATTAAGCGTATAGAGAAAGATTTCTCTGAGTGAACTAGCCTCTGTATGTATACGCAGGTTTATCACAGAAGAACGAAAACACCAGCTTCAGCTATGGCACCAAGGAGAGGAGCCAAAGAAAATATCGAAGTCGCAGCACAGGGTTCGGACAACGTTTCAGACACTTCGCCTCGGACAGGCGGCTCCGTTTCTACCTGGTCTTCTATTACAGATGTCCTGCAATCCGAGGCGGTAAACTGTTCAGACTCTGATGAATACAACTATGATATCGTGAAGGACGACCTGAACACTAAGTATAAGACTGTTGTTCAGTCGAGAATGCATCTCGTTGCTGCCAGACCTCGGTTGCTCCCGTACTTCGATATGGTCCGATGGGCATTGGATCACATCGACTTGCC
>ML810968.1:146343-160045 GCA_009831015.1 Picea engelmannii
GAGTGGCACCCTTGGAGCACCTGGTGCATCCTGAAGGGCACGTCGCATTGATGTGGATGAAGGAATCAGCCTAAATATCCCTAAGACATCAACACCTTAATAAATACTTAAACAATTCCCCTAACCAAGTGTCGCCAGTTCAGAATTTGAGTCCTAAGTCAAAAAAAAAAAAACATAATTCAAGACTATACATTAAATATTCATTACCCCTATGATTTGCAACCTCCACCTAATCCAAGGAGTTTCCTTCCTTAATTAATTACATAAAACAATTCCTCCTTTAATTGAATTCATAAGTAATTCCTTCCTTAATTGCATACATAAGGCCATTCCTCATTCCCAGTAATAAGCATGATAATTTATCTTTTTAGTGAAGGTACTACTTCACCCTAACATAATAATCAAAACTTAACCATCTCCTAATAACAATGCCATTATATTCTAGCTCACAATAGCTCTGCCATTCAAATAACATTAAAATTTCATTTCCTACTAGCTATCACTAACAATACATGTGCTAATAATAAAATTAAACGAAAAAAAAAACCCACTTAAGCTAATGTGAGTCTTCATAAAGTGTGTAGGGTAAAATAAAAAGATTAAGAAATTAATTCAAATAGGTGGTTGTAAATTTGAAAAGAAGAATTTAATTAGTTAACTAATGGGAGTATAAAATAATATATATATATATATATGAATTTAAAAATATAATGAAGAGATGCTTAGCTCATTTACGTTTTTGATTTTTAAAAAAAAAAAAATAAATAAACAGGGAAAATAATTTCGGGAGAACCATGGGGGATGAGTGACACTTGTAAGACATAGAATTTTAGAGGGTTTTTCATTAAAAACTTAAAACAAATGTGATTTAGGTCAAAAACAAGATAAAAGAAAGGGGAAGGGGGGGAAGAAGGGGGGCTGCTATGAGGTATTGTTATGCTACCAAAATTGCAAACTGGACTGATTGCTTGGGAGGAGTTGGGATCTTCTCAGCTATATTGGAGTGGTAGCTCAGCCTTGGAGGCGAGCTGAGATGCTAGACTTCTCTTCTGGATCTTGTGTGGCCCCTTTGCAGCTCGGGGGGCTAACAAGGAAGTAGAGTACCCCTAGCGTTTGTCTGGGAGGTACCGGTGTAGTCTCTACAGTCGGCAAGTGGGAGCATCAAGAAGCACGTGGACGCCATCCGGAGCAGGCGAACAAGCCAAGGTATGTTTTTTTTTTGTTTGAATGATAGTTTGTGTTGCATCTGAAAATTTAGATGGCTGTAATCATACGTCTGATTGTTAGGACTGAAATTTTGGTATATGCTTATATCAATTTCTAGAAAGTTATTTTTGTTCTTAAATCCAAAATTTACATATGCGAGTCAATGAGTCTGCCTGGTGCTTAAAGTCCCAAAGTTATATGACAAATACGACTGAGTCTGCATGTGTGAATGCTTTAAGTTTTGTGACAAAGATTAGTAGAATGGTTGCAATGAACCACAAGAATCGACCCATTTTATGTTGTATAAATTTAGTAGGGCAATTTATGGTTCTTCGTTTTTGGCACAGTTTTAGGGTTTCTGGCAATTTTGTTTTGGGTTTATGGTTATGTTATCTGGGTCCCTGGGCATATAAATCTACTGTGGGCATTGATTCTTCTGTCGGGGCGTTCTTACATTTTTTCGTGGGCGTTTTACATTGTCGGGGCGTTTGATGACTGTGGGCGGTCTAGATTCTTGGGCATTTGCATTCACTGCCATTTTACATTACAACCCAGAAATCGTTTTTACATTCTATCGAGGGCGTTTTTATTTCCTGTCGGTGTATTTACCTGTCTGTGTTTTCATCGATTTAAATTATCAAATTTCTGAACAGTACACTATTATAGGTCGTGGGACTGTATAGACCGAAATTGATTGATGATTGCACTGCCGCAGGTGTCAATCAGTTATAGCCACCATTTAGACTTTCGCTTACAATCTACAGTGTATCTAAAGTCAGTGGTGGATCCGCCGTTCTGACCGTTGTCTAGGGCATTGAGACCAGGACCACTATGCCACTGTTAATCGAAGTTTTTGTTTAATATTGGAAAACAGAGTTCTGTTCCAGAGTCCTTCCTTCATACCTGTAGGTTCAGCCTTTAAACCAAATTTCTGGTAGTGCCCTCGCGTCTGAAAGTTTAATGGGAGATGATGGATTTAGTCGGTTGGGTCCTTTCTTAATCCATCCCCACTCACGTCGACCCTCCCTCGGCCGATCGAATCCCTTGGTCATCTGTGCCTCACTCCTGCAAGTCGCTCTGGGTAATGGCGGTATAGTTTCCTCACGGTGGTCCTGAGCAATCGTGTTGTCTTGCTAAATATGTTTTTCCTAGCGTGAATGCCTCTTGGAGGAGAAATCGTCTCCTAGAGTTATCTTAGACAGGAAACGCTCGACTGTCCGATGGACGCGTTCCTGTACACGTCCTCCTTTCTCCCTCCGAGGTGGTTTGAGCATTGCCACGCCGCCCCCTTCATCACCTCAACTGACAACAGCCGGTTTCCTGGCTACAATGCCACCTCCATTTTTCCACAATCCACTCAAGTTACCTCTGGGCTGCTGGGCGATTCAACCATGGGAATCCAAGCAACCTCACGTTCCTTCCAACGCTGATCTAGATCCGTGTTGTCGCCCTGTTCGCCCAATCTTTAACTCTGAAAGCTAGAACCACTAATTCTTTTATGTCTATCCCTCCTCCCTTACCTTCACGTTAATGCGGCTCTGACTTGCACGCTGGTCGAGGATCCTTAGAAACCCTAGATTTATAAGTTTTAATTACTAAGCAGAAGGAGGATCTTGTCCCGTGAAAATGGAGTTAGAATTAGGTTTACGCTTTTGAAACTATTTAAACTTATTACAGTTTAATTTTAGGAGGAAGTTAGATATTTAATTGGTGTAAGCCTTGGGGAGTGGATCGGGTGCGCTATGCCTTAACTAGTTGTTATTGGAGGAGGGTATTGCCGGTTGCTAAAATCAAGAATGGTGTATCATTTTAAAATAGTGCAATATGTGTATCATTTTAAAACACTGCGCTGAGAAAATATTATACCCCATGGACGCATCTAAACATCTTGAATTGCTATAGGATAAGGATTTAATAATCACACACCACCGTTCTCCTTTAATAAAAGAATACGATTTATGAAGAAATAGGTTTTATATAAAATAATCTATTATATTATAACTGCAATAGGGAGACTTCTTTTACCCTACGAATTGCCATAAGATTTTCCTCCTGGTTTTTATTCTTTGTGCTCATCACCCTTATTCGTTTATCATGGTTGTAATGATGTTGTAATAAAATATCATGGTAAGCTGGGGTAAAGTATGGTAATATTGTTTAAATTGCAATGTAATATTTGTTAAATTGAAGGGTTAATGATGATGCTTAAACTGCAATGTTAACATTGATTAAATTGCAATGTTAATATTGTTTAAATTTCAATGTAATGATGATGCTTAAACTGCCATGTTAACTTGTTTAATTTGCAATGTTGATATTATTTAAATTGCAATGTAATATTTGTTAAATTGAAGGGTTAATGATGATGTTTAAATTGCAATGATAATGTTTGTAAGGTTATGGTAAAGTATGGTAATAAATTGGAAGGCAAGGTAAGATATATGGAGAATGTAAATGTTCGGGGGTTTACCAATATGGTAAAGATATCGTGCTCAACTATTACGATTAACAGAAAAATGCAATGTGCTTGTGTTTATTGCATGTCCTTGAACTGGTGCAAAATGATTTTATAACTTAATAATGGGGGTTGAGATTATTGGGTTTTTACCTTATGTTAAGGTATTCGTTGGTTAATGATAATTAATGGAGCAGTTGGTCAGTAATCAATCACAATCGGGGCATAGGAATGTCCAGTCTTAGTTATTGGTTGGTCCTTGCCTGAGTCCTTTTTCTTGCACCTTCCGTAGAGGATGAGGTTTTTGATTTATTTATTGTTCTGCCATGTTGTTAATGTCTTGTTGGGTCTGCATGTATCGGGTGGGACGCAGACACCCCTAGGTAGCCTTAGGAGCTGTGTCTGTGTGTGAATGTTTCGTGTAAAGAATCCAGTGTCGTATCAAGAGTCTCGGGCCCTTTAAAGGCAGGGTTTCCACTCTTGCGACACACCTGAGGGGATTACTAGTTTCTTCCTGAGCAGTCGACCAGGAGCCTATCTGACCTTCTCTCTCTCCAGAGCAGAGAACTAAGATTAAACGCCCTGCTTTCCTGTGCAGAAATAGTAAGACCTACTACTATGGATTCTTCCCTCTGTGTTCGTACTATGCATAACCCAGTATGTCGTTGAATGTTTGCGTAGTGTGCCTTATGTCCTTGCTCACTATTGTTGCAGTACTTGTGTGTGCCTTATGTCCTTGGTCGTTATTGTTGCAGTACTTGTGTGCGCCTTATGTCTTGGGTCATTCATTGCTTGCAACTACTTGTTGTGCGTCCTTGTCTTCTTGTGGTAATCTTTGTGGTTGCATCTTGTTGGTTGTCGGGTGGCGACGTAGAGTCAAGTGTGTCTGTTACTTCTACACGTGCACACCCTTAACACAAAAAAAATAATTCACCTGTTAAAGAGTCGTTGTCATAACAAGGATGGTATTTACATATGGTATTAGAGTCGGTTCAACCCGCGACTTGGGATTCACTACGTCTTTCGTTGACATGATTAGATTGATTATACTGTTGTTGATTGAGTTGATTGTGTGCATACAGGTAATCATGGTTAGAGGACGCCACGGAGGCCGACGACAGGGTGCTAGGGGATGAGACGTGATGCCTCCAGTAGAATCCATGCCTGAGGGGTCTAACCCCCATGGAGGCGAGCAGGTTCTCGGATAGGAGCAGATAGCAGTTGGCGATGTTGTTGAGATGATGAGATCTTTTTAGCACATGTCCGAGGCACTAATAAACAGATTGGATCGAGACAAGGCCAGGGCACCGGCACCCCCTGAGGTTCCACTACGCGCACCGGCCGTTACAGGTAGCATTCACCGTGAACTCGAGAAGGTAAAATTTCCCGAGTTCTTTGGTGACCTGGACGGCGCAGCCGTCGAGGCATGGTTGGAGAATATGGCGATGTGCTTCTCACTTCGCGATTATACCTCCAACATGAAGGTCTGCATGGCGGTATTTCAAATGAAGGGGAGCGCTCTTCTATGGTGGAAGACGCTCCTGCCGCAGCTGAACATGGCCATTGAAGATGTGTCATGGGAACTGTTTGAGGAAAGGTTCCGAGAGAGGTACCTTTCAGAGGAATTCATTGAGTGTCAGCTCAATGAGTTCAACGCGTTACGATAGGGAGGTCGTACAGTGCCCAAGTACGAGGCACGTTTCATGGAGCTGCTCCGGTATGCTCCGCACCTTAACACAGAGAAACTCAAGGTCAACCGGTTCGTGTTTGTCCTTAACGGAATCCTACGTGAAAAGGTTAGGATCTTGATGCCTCAAACCTTGCATGACGTTGTCCAAAAGGCCCTCATAGTAGAGGAGGAGCTTATCGGTGGGGGTCAGGCCAGGACTCCAGCGAGACCCGCAGGACAGAGTTCATCTGGTGCATCGCGACATCAGACACCAGCGAGACATACACCGAGACATTGTGGCTTCTAGAGGGGATCAACTTTTGCTACACCCCGATGACTTCCACCTCAGCAGCGGACACCTTATCGAGGACCACAATACCAGCACCAGCGTTGCCCGCAGCAGCAACAGATTAGGCCTGTTCAGTAGAACAGACTAGAATTTCAGGTCGGTGGGCCATCCTCTTTTACTTCGGGTACAAGAACTACTGTGCTGAAGAAGGGGTGTTGGATGTGTGGGGAGCCACACTACCAGCACGACTGTCCTATGGAGAGGACCAGGGCATCCGGATCAGCAGGACCCGCTACCATGGGAGATATGGGCAAGGCCCATCGGATACATGCAGCGGTGAATAACCGCCAGGTAGAGCACCAGTCGACTGTGCTCGAGATGACAGGTACTGTCGCTGACCAGACCCTTAGTATTTTGATAGACCCAGGTGCTACTGAGAGTTTCATTTCTGGTGCAGCGCTAAAAAGGATTAAGGTAAAGGAAATCGAACAGGATGAGTTTAGCTTCATGGAGATGGCTTCGAAAGCCAAACAGAAGGTTGGAGGAAAGGTTACAGGTTGTTCCCTTAACCTGGGAGAGTTTGTCACTACGTTCAAATTGTACATCACGATCTTAGCATCTTATAACGTCATGATTGGTATGGATTGGTTGGAATCGCACGAGGCGATACTCAACTATAAGACGAAACGGTTGAGCTTGGTTGATGACAAAGGACAGAGACGTGTGATTGTAGGATGGAACCAGGGAGTTTTGCTGAGGTTTGTCTCTTCCTTACAGTTACGGAAGAGTATGCGCAAGGGGTGCAAGCTTTATGCAATCCTCGCACTAAATGAAAAGGGAGTAGCGGAAGGTCTATAACACCTTCCGGTGGTGAAGGAGTTTGCGGACGTATTTCTAGAGGAGTTGCCTGGGATGCCGCCGGAAAGAGAACTGGAGTTTACCATAGACCTGAAACTAGGAACCGAACCGATAACAAGAACGCCTTATCGGATGTCGACCCCGGAGTTGCAAGAGTTGAAAATGCAACTGAAGGAATTGTTGGACATGGGAATGATACGTCCTAGTGTGTCACCGTGGGGTGCACTAGTTATTTTCATATGAAAGAAGGACGTATCATGGAGGCTTTGCACTGACTACCTTCAACTGAACAAGGCTACGATCAAGAATCAATATCCCTTACCAACAATTGATGATCTGTTCGATCAAATGAAGGGTGCGACGGTGTTCTCCAAGATCGATTTGCGATCCGGGTATCACCATTTACAAATCAAGGAGGATGACATCCCTAAGACCACCTTTAAGACGATATTTGGACATTACGAGTTTACTATTTTGCCTTTTGGACTGACAAACGCCCCAGGTGTATTCATGAGTTTGATGAACAAGGTGTTCCACGAGTACTTGGACAAGTTCGTCCAAGTATTCATTGACGATATTTTGATCTACTCTCGAATGACGGAGGAGCATGATGAGCATTTGCGCTTGGTACTACAATGTTTACGAGAACACAAGTTGTATGGGAAGTTGTCCAAATGCTCTTTTTATCAATCGAGGATTCACTACTTAGGGCATGTCATCTCCGACGAAGGTATCTCCATGGATCCAGCCAAGGTTGAGGCTATTATGGAATGGCCAGCATCAACGAATGTCACAGACGTGCGTAGTTTTATGGGTTTAGCAGGATACTATCGACAGTTTGTCGAGGGTTTTTTGAAGATAGCAAATCCAATCACGGAATTGCAGAAGAAAAACAAGAAGTTTGTTTGGACCGAGAAATGCACGGAATATTTTCAGAGGCTTAAAGAGTTGTTGACAACTGCGCCGATACTAAAGGTCCCTGACATTGATGCAGACTTCTTGGTATGCATTAACGCATCCAAGGAAGGTTTAGACGGAGTCTTGATGCAAGATGGATGAGTGATTTCTTACATTTCGAGGAAGCTGAGAAGGCATGAGGAGAACTATGCAACGCACGATTTGGAGTTATTAGCCATCGTATATGCCTTGAAGGTTTGGAGACACTATCTTGTTGGATGAAAATTTGAATTAAAGACTGATCATTGTGGACTACAACACATTTTTACGCAAAGCGACCTGAACGCGCGAAAACGGCGTTGGTTGAAATTGCTTAGCGAGTACGACTTCGAGATTACTTACATAAAGGGAACAGTGAATAGAGTGGCTGATGCCTTGAGTCGGAGGCCACACATATTTTCGGTGTTACCTCTTCAGACAAATCTACGTGAGAATATTCTCACCTTATAGCGTGATGATGACTGGTACACAGAAGTCAAGGATTTTATCGGACAAAACACAATGATGGTACCACGATATGAGCGATATTCATTGGATAGCGATGGTTATTGAGGTTTAGAAGTCGGATTTACATACCGCCAAACGATGAGTTGAGGATGTTGATCCTGAGCGAGGCTCATAGAGCAGTTTACATGGCTCACCCGGGAGTTACGAAGATGAGGGCAGACCTTAAACCATTATTATTTTGGAAGGGAATGAAGGTTGACATAGTCAACTTTGTGGCTAGATGTCTAGAGTGTCAGCAGGTAAAGGCTGAACATAGACGCTCGACAGGTTTAATTCAACCATATTCCATTCCAGAATTGAAATGGGAAGTTATTTCGATGGATTTCATTGTTGGATTGCCACTGATGGCAAGGAGAAATGACTCAATTTTTGTAGTAGTAGACACTCTGATGAAGAGTGCTCACTTTATTCCGGTGCATACGACGTATTAGGCACCTGACATAGAAAGAGTTTTCATCAGTGAGATTGTGAGGCTGCATGGAGTGCCTAAAAAGATTATATTCGATCGAGGATCGGTGTTTACTGGACGATTTTGGACGAGTTTCCAAGAGGCCTTGGGAACCCAACTTAATTTTAGTACTGCGTATCACCCAGAGACTGACGGATAGACAAAACAAATGAACCAAACCTTGGAAGACATGTTTCACATGTACGTGATGGACCAACAAAATCGTTGGGAGGAGTTATTGCCTCTAGTAGAGTTCTCTTACAACAACAGTTACAAGAGCACCATTAATATGGTGCCTTTTGAGTTCCTTTATGAGCAACTGTGTCGGATGCCCTTGAGTTGGGATCGGCTTGAGGATAGGGTCTTGGTGGGACCAGAAGTGATCCAAGAAATGGAAGAGCAAATGCAAACCATAAGACAAAGGATTAAAGAAGCGCAGGATCGACATAAGAGTTATGCCGATGCGCACCAAGTCGACCGTAGTTACGAGGTCGACGATCGAGTCTTCTTGCGGGTTAAACTGCATAAGAGTTCGATAAAGTTTGGAAAAGGAGCTAAACTCTCTCCTAGGTTCATGGGACCTTTCGAGATTGCGGAGAGAAAGGGGCCCATGGACTATCAACTAGCCTTGCCTGATTCTTTGAGGCATATGCACGATGTTTTTCATGTATCTGTTTTGAGACATTATATTACTGATCCTACACACATGATTGACATGAGTTCCTTGCAGGTATCGAATGAGGGAGCGCTCATGGTTGAGCCAGTCCGCATCTTAGATCATCGCATTCAACAGTTACGACGTCGAACGGTAGACCAGATCAAGGTCCAGTGGGACAGTTATAGTCCACACTCGGTGACCTGGGAGGACGCATATGATATGCGCCAGCAGTTTCCATTTTTGTTTGATAGATAGACTTATGATACTGTGGTACTTTTGATACTGTGGTACTTTTATTTCAGCATTTATACTGAGAAACTTTGGGATGAAGTTTAGACCAAGAGGGGTTGTATGTAACATCCCACTCTGGCACACTGAGAAAACTTATTATTTGAGGACACTTGCTCGGAAGTGATCTGGACTTTTATGATGTTAAACCATTTATGCTTGATTATGATGCAATTGATAGATGACGTGATGTTTTACTACTTGATGTAGATAGGTGCTATTGACTCAGTTTATCGAGTGTGCAGGGTTTTGAACCTTGAGGATGCAGCGGCATCGGTAGAACGCCCTTGGACTCCGGATTGAGTCGGGGAGTGTGCTATTTGGGTTGATTTATTTACTGTAATATTTCATTGATTTGATGATTTGATGTTGACATTTCTGACATGATTGTTGATGATGTAGGCTGACGATATCTTGCCGACCAGACTCACATATGGAGTAAAGGGGCCACACATGATTTCCAGAGAGGTTGAGGGAGAGGGGTGGACAGCAGCCTTGCCACCACCTACTATCACTCCCGCCATGGCTCGAACTGTAGGTTGACGATTACCTAGTTTGAGAGGATCCACGATACCGTGAGGGAAGACTGCGACAGTCACTCACGATGATTCTAAGGGGCGCGCAATAAGGCGAGGGCCTTATTCCTTAGAACCCTTAGTCTCCCACAAGTTCACCTGGCGGAGTTTTGACTCCAGGGGTTATAGATGTCTACCAATCAGTCTAGTTGGTGAGCGACACCCTTGGAGCACGTGGTGCATCCTGAAGGGAACGTCGCACAAAAGAAACACAAGAAGCGAATGACACCCTTGGAGCACGTGGTGGATCGTGAAGGGCACGTCGCCCAAAGGAAACGAATGAGGCGAGTGGAACCCTTGGAGCAAATGGTGCGTCCTAAAGGGAACGTCGCATTGATGTGGATGAAGGAATCAACCTAAATAGCCCTAATACATCAACACCTTAATAAATCCCTAAATAATTCCCCTAACCAAGTGTCTCCAGTTCAGAATTTGAGTCCTAAGTCAAAAAAAAAAAAAAACATAATTCAAGACTATACATTAAATATTCATTACCCCTATGATTTGCAACCTCCAACTAATCCAAGGAGTTTCCTTCCTTAATTAATTACATAAAAAAATTCCTCCTTTAATTGAATTCATAAGTAATTCCTTCCTTAATTGCATACATAAGGCCATTCCTCATTCCCAATAATAAGCTTGATAATTTATCTTTTTAGTGAAGGTACTACTTCTCCCTAACATAATAATCAAAACTTAACCATCTCCTAATAACAATGCCATTATATTCTATCTCACAATAGCTCTGTCATTCAAATAACATTAAAATTTCATTTCCTACTAGCTAGCACTAACAATACATGTGCTAATAATAAAATTAAACAAAAAAAAAAAACCACTTAAGCTAATGTGAGTCTTCATAAAGTGTGTAGGGTAAAATAAAGAGATTAAGAAATTAATTCAAATAGGTGGTTGTAAATTTGAAAAGAAGAATTTAATTAGTTAACTAATGGGAGTATAAAAGAAAAAATATCTATATATATATATATATATATATATGAATTTAAAAATATAATGAAGAGATGCTTAGCGCATTTACCTTTTTGAGTTTTTAAAAAAATAAAAAAATAAAAAAAAATAAAGGGGGGAAATAATTTTGGGAGAACCATGGGGGATGAGTGACACTTGTAAGACATAGAATTTTAGAGGGTTTTTCATTAAAAACTTAAAACAAATGTGATTTAGGTCAAAAACAGGATAAAAGAAAGGGGAAGAGGGGAAAGAAGGGGGGTTTCTATGAGGTATTGTTATGCTGCCAAAATTGCAAACTCGACTGATTGCTTGGGAGGAGTTGGGATCTTCTCAGCTGTATTGGAGTGGTAGCTCAGCCTTGGAGGGGAGCTGAGATGCTAGACTTCTCTTCTGGATCTTGTACCCCTAGCATTTGGCTAAGGGGGAGGTAGAGTACCCCTAGCATTTGGCTAGGAGGTACCGGTGTAGTCTCTACGGTCGGCGAGCGGGAGCATCAAGGAGCACGCGGACGCCATCCGGAGTGGGCGAACAGGCCAAGGTATGTTTTCGTTTTGGTTGAATGATAGTCTGTGTTGCGTCTGAAAATATAGATGGTTGTAATCATACGTCTGATTGTTAGGACTGAAATTTTGGATAATGCTTAGATCAATTTCTGGAAAGTTAGTTTTTTTCTTAAATCCAAAATTTACATATGCGAGTTAATGAGTCTGCCTGGTGCTTAAAGTCCCAAAGTTATATGAAAAATACGACTGAGTCTGCATGTGTGAATGCTTTAAGTTTTGTGACAAAGATTAGTAGAATGGTTGCAATGAACCACAGGAATCGGCCCATTTTATGTTGTATAAATTTAGCAGGGCAGTTTATGGTTCTTCGTTTTTGTCACAGTTTTAGGGTTTCTGGAAATTTTGTTTTGGGTTTATGGTTATGGTATCTGGGTCCCTGGGCATATAAATCTACTGTGGGCGTTGATTCTTCTGTTGGGGCGTGTATTTACTTCACTGGGGAATTCTTACATTTTGTCGTGGGCGTTTTACATTGCCGGGGCATTTGATGACTGTGGGTGGTCTAGATTCTTGGGCATTTGCATTCACTGCCATTTTACTTTACAACCCAGAAATCATTTTTACATTCTACCGAGGACGTTTTTATTTCCTGTTGGTGTATTTACATGTCTGTGTTTTCATCGATTTAAATTATCAAATTTCTGAATAGTACACTATTACAGGTCGTGGGACTGTATAGACCGAAATTGATTGATGATTGCACTGCCACAGGTGTCAATCAGTTATAACCACCATTTAGACTTTCCCTTACAATCTACAGCGTATCTAAAGTCAGTGGTGCATCCACTGTTCTTACCGTTGTCTAGGGCATTGAGACCAGGACCACTATGCCACTGGTAATCGAAGTTTTTGTTTAATATTGGAACATAGAGTTCCGTTCCGGCGTCCTTCCTTCATACCTGTAGGTTCATCCTTTAAACCAAATTTCTGGTAGTGCCCTCGCATCTGAAATTTTAATGGGAGATGATGGATTTAGTTGGTTGGGTCCTTGCTTAATCCATCCCCTCTCACGTCGACCCTCCCTCGGTGGACCGAATCCCTTGGTCGTGTGTGCCTCACTACTACAAGTCGCTCTGGGTAATGGCGGTATAGTTTCCTCGCGATGGTCCTGAGAAGTCATGCTGTCTTGCTAAATCCGTTGTTCCTGGCGTGAATGCCTCTTGGAGGAGCAACCGTCGCCTAGAGTTAGATTAGACAAGAAATGATCGACTGTCCGATGGACGCATTCTTGTACACGTCCTCCTTTCTCCCTCCGAGGCGGTCTAAGCATTGCCACGCCTCCCCCTTCATCACCTGACCTGACAGCGACCAGTTTCCTGGCTGCAATGCCGCATCCCTTTTTCCACAATCCACTCAGGTTACCTCTAGGCTACTGGGCGATTCAACCATGGGAATCCAAGCAACCTCACGTTCCTTCCGGCACTGATCTAGATCCATGCTGTCGCCCTGTTCGCCCAATATTTAACTCTGACAGACAGAACCACTAATTCTTTTATGTCTGTCCCTCCTCCCTTACCTTCGCGTTATTGCGGATCTGACTTGCGCATTGGCCGAGGATCCTTAGAAACACTATATTTCTAAGTTTTAATTACTAAGCAGAAGGACGATCTTGTCCCGTGAAAATGGAGTTAGAATTAGGTTTACGCTTTTACAGCTATTGAAACTTATTACAGTTTAATTTTAGGAGGAAGTTAGATATTTAATCCGTGTAAGCCTTGGGGAGTGGATCGGGTGCGCTATGCCTTAACTAGTTGTTATTGGGGGAGGGTATTGCCGGTTGATAAAATCAAGAATTGTGTATCATTTTAAAATAGTGCAATATTGACAGTGCAATATGTCTATCATTTTAAAACACTGCGCTGAGAAAATATTATACCCCATGGATGCATCTAAACATCTTGAATTGCTACAGGATAAGGATTTAATAATCACACACCACCATTCTCCTTTAATAAAAGAATACGATTTACGAAGAAATAGGTTTTATATAAAAGAATCTGTTATATTATAACTGCAATAGGGAAACTTCGTTTACCCTATGAATTGCCATAATATTTTCCTCCTGGTTTTTATTCTTTGTGCTCATCATCGTTATTCATTTATCATGGTTGTAATGATGTTGTAATAAAATCTCATGGTAAGCTGGGGTAAAGTATGGTAATATTGTTTAAATTGCAATGTAATATTTGTTAAATTGAAGGGTTAATGATGATGCTTAAACTGCAATGTTAACATTGATTAAATTGCAATGTTAATA
>ML810969.1:22628-33229 GCA_009831015.1 Picea engelmannii
AACTGATGAACCCTTTTATTATAAAAGGTAATGTAGATATATCTGTATTTTATGTTACTAAATAAAATGAAAGTGTTGCACAACTACTAAAAGTGGGGGGTTTGCCAAGATAGATGATGATGTTATGAGAGAGATGGTGAGGGGAACCTGTAATGGTTGAAATGAACCCCACCAGACCAGTACCTTACTAGATTTAAATTACTTAGACTTAGAATAGTCCTTTGACCCATAAATAAATTACTAGTCAAGCTGGTAGTTGGGAAACCCTCCTCAAGAGTTAATGAGGAGATGGGAAGAGTACCCATATGAAAGACATCATGACCTGACCATGAACTGGGGATTCATACCCATGCAATCTTGTTGAGGAAGGCAAGAAAAGAAGAAAATTCATGGGAAGAGAGGATGGTGAAAGGGGAGGAGTCGAGAGACCATTCTCCCTGAAGGAGAAGAGCATGTGCAACTCATGGGTTCTGAAGTGAACTGAGAAACAAGCTCGATCCAGGTGCAAGAAGTTCCTAGCAACGTTTTTGGTCCAAGATGATAAATGAGGATGCAGGAAGACGAGTGATTGAGGAAGCACTCGTTTTAGGCTCCCTTTCTTGGTGAAAATAAAACCAAATGAGGAGTTCATGTGGGAGGAGGAGAGTGGCCTTCATCCCTGGCTGTCATGGAAAAGGTATGAAGGATCTCTCTCAAGGAATCATGATCTATCTAGGGGGTGGCCAATAGTAAATTTGATCAAGAGTTGTTGTGCCTACAGTTGGGTGGAAATAGGCACCCCTCTCAGCAGGTGCTTCACTATCATTTTTCTTGATAAGTATCCTTATACTTTGTGTACTAGAATTGAAATCATGGTTAAAATTTTGTGTCTATGACTAAAATTTACATTGTTTGATTAATCATTAGAAATTATTACTGTTTTTCTGTGACTCCCTGTATTTGCATAGTTTTTGTCTGTCTCTGTTTAGCAGCAGGAGAACTAATAGAAATGGGTCTTCAAATGAATTTAAGAATAAGTTTATGATTTATGTATTGGTTGGAAAATCCTTAAGGTATTTTTCTCAGGGATCAACTTCACAGTTCTAGAGTCGGGGAAGACTCCATGAGACTGCTATAGTCTCGTTGATCCTTCGGAAATACCTTTCTCGGTTTTAAAACTTAAGTTCTGTGAATGGAGGGTGCTTCCTTGAAATGAGTCGTCCAAGTAACCGCGGGCTCATGCCCATGGCCTTAACCAAATTTCGACTAAGAGCTAAGGGTGTAGCCCTTGGAAATTTTCAAAAACCTCATATGACCAGGACCATGAAACTCAATGCTACGCCCAACGGGAGCTAAGACTTCTGAGTTCCAGGCTTCGGGAGTCCGGAGATCCAGGATGTTTTAATCCTCATAACATCCAGATTACGCCAAAGGTGACCTATCAAACTAATAACCTGACAGATGACCAACATTTGGCAGTCAGTTACCTGTAATCATGGGATTTTTCCCCTTTCTAAAACCCAATCCACTCCTCGGACATGAAGTAGCGCAAGCCGTAGATCTTAGGGTATTCAGGATCTCCCCTGACCACTCGATCCATGTTGTGGTCAATCTGGTGTTGACCACTTAGGGAGAACAGAATTTTTGTCACACCAAAACCCACGAACGCTAAACTTGCGAAGTGACGAAAGCCGTAGATCCAGGGACACTTCGGGATATTTCCTAGTTGTTGGATCTACACAGTGGTCAATCCAGTGTTGACCACTCCGATAGAAAGGGAGTGGGTAGAACCCTCGAACTCCGAAATCACAAAATAATGAAAACCGTCGATCTGAGGATGCTTCAAGATCCTTCTTGACCATCGAATCTAGATCATGGTCATCCTCGCACTGTCATTCCGAGAGGAGACAAGAATTTACACAGTGAATCCCCCGAACACCAAATTTGCAAAGTAATGGAGGTCGTAGATCCATGGATCTGTGTGGACCCATCTCAACCATGGGATACAAGGGTAATGGGAGACTACTGGCAGGAGTTTGGGCTTTGGATCTCTAGGAGATTTTACAGGTAGGAGAATCTAGGGACTCTCAGACGCTGTCAATCTAGAGTGACATGGCATGATGACATCACCTAAGGTGATGTGGACCCGTATTCGGCATGCCACGTGTCCCTTTGATTCGTTCTTTTTACATGTCTTATATACCCATTAGAGCATGACACATGTCACCCATTGATGGGGCCACGAGTCCTCTTTTCCCTTTGTCGTGTGTCATCTCTCTGGTGCATGTTCACTTGGCCAAAAGATGGTGGAGTACCCAGGGCTCCAGGAGTTCGGGACTTTGGAAAGATTGGTAGGATGGAACGTTGGGAATAATTCAGCCGAAGGCATGGACCCACCTGTCCCTACCTCTACATTTAATGTGTCACAACACGTAAGTGTAGAACCTTCGGGAGTCTTGGAATTCAAAATTCTGAAGGATTGGAGTGGTGTGTTTGGACAAGTCGAAATGGGCCGAAGCCCCGGATTTACTTTCTTGCTCCTGTAGGTTGTTGAAACATTTAAATATAATTAATTAAATGGAAAGGGACCCTCTTCGAGACTTCGACATTCAAGATATTTGGGTTCCCAAGTACATGAGAAGGAATTTCGCCGAAGTCTAAAGGCTTAGGCGCTAATTAATAATTAACCTAGTAGACCTATAGGAGCTAGAAAAATGTCGACTCCGAGTGGGAAGAGTCTTGTATACTATGATGATGTGTAGTGTTGGATGACAGGGAGCCACGTGGCATGGGTTCCACGTGGTCATAAGGGACCTCAGTTAATGAAGGCTAGAAGAGCCTTGAAGGGCCATAACTTGCAATCTAGAGCTCGAATTTGAGCATGGTAACAGTCATTGGGAATCGATTTCCAAGTAGAAGGTGATGGAGGTCTCAGGAAGAATATTTGAGATGATTAAGGAAAGTGAAATCTTAATGCCCCATCCCTAAAAGGGTACTTAGGGGTCAGGTGTGTTACATCTCAGCGGGGAGATTCTTTGTTACATGTGCTAGAGAGACCCTGATAAATGAATGGGACACCCAAGGGACCGATATTAGTAAAGGAGTACATTCCTTGGGTTGGGAAGGTCAAGAGGAAGAGAGTTGGTGGAAAATTGGGATAGTTGTAGGAGAATATCAGTGAGTTGTGGAGTTTCTGAGTTATGAGTGGGAAGTGAGAGACCACCCTATTTTTTGGATTGCTAGCCCCAAATCGAAGGTGAATTTATATTGATATTTGGAACAAGTCGTCTATGGTTTGGTGGAATGTACGTCCCAAGAATTTGGCTGCACAACTATTTACAAAATATAAGTGTTTTATCGTGTTACTGTGTTATATTATGTATTTAATTGTTGTGTTTTACTCTAAATATGAGAATAAATTTGTATGTTTTGTAATGGAATTTATTATCTTCATTTCATGTCATCTTTAGAATCTTGTAGATGCATCTATTTAATGGTAACCAACAATAGTTAAATCTGGTTGTGATTAGTAGTTGTTAGGCTATGGGAAATGAATTAATTACCTATAAAATGCTAATTTGTATAGGTATTTTGTAGCGTAATGTTCCTCAGTTGGCTTGAGGGACATTACACTGTCCATCCCAAGGAATGTACCCCTCATTGATCTCAGTCCTTCAAGCATCCCATTCATTTATCAGGGTCACTCTGGCACAGATAAATGGGAATATTTCAACTAGGAACTCAAGGGATCTCACTAGCATAAAAACTATCAACAAACACTTGTTACAGTGAAAATCACATAGGAGTTCACTCTTCAGGAATGACAACCTGACTCTTCAATCTTCAACTCCAAAATGCTCCAAAAACACTCCAGCATGCTCTGGAATTTTCCCTCCATGGATGCTCCAGCGCCCAAGTCCCTTTTCTTCTCTCCCCTTGTTCATGCTAAAAAACTTCAATGTCTCAAACTGGTGTAGCTTCCGATACAAATTTCTCTCATTTGACTATCGTTCTTCACTCACACGCTTCCCCAAAATGATTGTACACAACCCCCATGCACCCAATAATTATGGGATGTGACTTGTCACACCCACCCTCTTCAATGTATTCAATGATTGACTTTGGGAACACTCAAACAGAAATAGAAGTTTAATACATAATGATAATAAAATATGGAATGTGGGTGAAATTAATATACATGGATAATTCCCCCTCGAACCCCTCTCTTAGAAATTCTCTTAGACCCTTTCTTCTCATTAATTCATCCCCCATCTCTGTCCATGTCCCCTTAGCAGCTATAATCACATTCTATTTATTAAAACTTAGAAATATGTTTCGCATATATATCGCTTGGGCCATAGACACACATTATATCTACATTAAGCATTAATTGAATGGATATTATAGTGCGGATGTTAGATCCGACATTTTGTTGTGGACATTCAAATCAAGGATCAAAGTAGCACAACGATTCTAAAATCTCCATATTACAAGTACGTTGGGTTCTTTTCACCAGTAAGTTCCTCACATCTCACGTCTCCTGTAAATTATGTAATTTTGAGTTCCATATGTTACGATCAATTCTTTTATTTAATTTTCTCTAGTTAATTTATGTTTAGAAAATCGAGTCTGACACTAATTTAAGAGTCATATGGGATCCCAAAGTAGACACTCCATTCTCTTTATCCCCATCAAAGTCTAAATCTATATGTCCAACTAGTTTGAAGTCCTCCATCTTATATTATTTGAATCCAATGTATTGAGTTCCTTTCAAGTACCTTATAACTCTCTTTATAACACATCAATTTACTTCACAATGTTTTTGCATGTCCCTAGAAAGGATTCCAACTACAAATGAAATATATGGTCTAGCAGTAGTAAGGTATATAAGACTCCCCATAAGTTGTTTATATTTAGTCTCATCATCAAATTCATTCCATTCTTTTGATATTAGCTTAAATTTTTGTTCATTGGAGAAGAGAGAGGATTAGAATTATCCATTCCAAATTTGTTCAACAACTCTCTAATGTACTTCTTTTGGGAGATGAATATATACCTTGGATTCTGAGTTACTTCAACACCCAAGTAGTACTAAAAATATCCCACATTTTTCATATGAAAACCCTTCTCCAATTCTCTTTATGGATTCAATATATGTGCTTCATTTTTCCCTGATATCAAAATATCATCTACATACACCAAAAGATGTACAATAGTTTTTCTAGCTTTCTTTACAAACAAGGTTGCATCATCAAGATTAAAATTTTAGAAATTGATCTTCAAAAAAAGCTTAATTAGTTTTTCATACGATGCGTGAAGTGATTTATTTAGGCCATAAAGATACTCGATAAGCTTGCATACCTTATATTCTTGACCATTTACAACAAATCCTTTTAATTTATACATGTAGACAATCTCTTTCAAATTTCCATATAGGAAAGTTGTCTTCACATCCATGTGATGAATCTTGCACCTATTCTATACTTCTATGGCCAACAAAGAACTAATGATAGCCCATTTTGTCATCGGGGGGGGGATTCTCATCGTAGTATATGCCTTTTTTGTGCATATCCTTTCTCCAGAAGCTTGACCTTACACATGTCAAGTTGTACTTTTTCTTGTAGACCCCACCTGCAACCAATTGGTTTGTTTCCAAATGGAGGATCCACCAATTTCCATGTCCCATTCTTGATGAGAGAATCATACTCATATTTCCATGTCCCATGTCCCATGACACTCATCATGAGAAATAACTTCTCCAAAGGAAGTTGGTTCAAATTTAGTATATAAATTCAATTCATAATCATATGAAACATCCATATCAATGACATCACCTGAATCTACATTATTTACATCATCTCCCTTGTATTGTCTTGTTGAACTTCTAGTTCTTGTCTTTCCAACCTCATCAAGATGAACACTTTCAAGTGTATTTATGAGCCACTTTGCACATTTTGGTGATGGTCCAAGTTGTTCAACTAATTGAGATGGTGTTGCATTCCCATCAAGGTTCAGTCTGTCAATCCTCTCAATCACATCATCCAATTGAACCTCTTGTTATGATGAAGTGGATGGATCTTCTACATGAGGGGGAGATGGCACTTCAAAAGGATATTAAAAAAATTGATTCAAGATCGGAATCCCCCCTTCAAGATGTGGAATCTCACTATCAAACTCATGATGTCTTTACATGGGTAAATCTATCAAAATGATCAAGTTGTCGCTCAATAGTGTTGTCATTCTTAGTGAACTTAAGAAAAACCGCATCATTACAAAGAATGAACTTTTTGTTTGCCTCATTTTATAGATGATTTTCCTTGGTGGTATTTGAGTACCCCAAGAAAATGCACTTTTGAATCATTTCACCTAGTTTATAACAGGTGCAAACAAAAACTCTGAGATTCCTCACCGAAGGAATGTGGCCATACCAAATTTCATAAGGAATATTGATCCCAAAAGCATAATATGGAATTTTATTTCTCTCATAAATTGCACATAGAACTACATTAACCCAAAACATCAACTTTGTATTCTTGAAAAATAACATTGAATGTACTATATCCAAGAGTGTCCTATTGTACACCATTTTGCCGAGAATTGTATGGAATAGTGTTTTGATGCTTGATCCCATGTTGGGAAAGATAGCTTTCAAACTCATTAAAAGTATATTCCCCTCCATTATCAATATGAAGAGTGCCAATATGAGATTGTGCTACATTTTCAATCCATGGATGGAAATCCTTAAATGTTTCAAATGTTTGATATATATGTTTCAACAAATAAACTTTAATACATCATGGTGTAGTAATCAATAAAAGTCATGATATATTTGTTATAAAAGGTAGATGCAATAGACATGGGGCCACACAAATCAAAGCGTACCAACTATAACTTTCTATGTGTTCTCGAAGTGGAATCATGAAAAGGTTTCTTGATGTGTTTACGAAGAATACATCCTCACATTGCTTCAAATTCCTTAGAATAGTAGGCAAACCAAAAACACCATTTTTGTTCAACATACGAAGACTATCATAATCGATGTCACAAATCTAGCTTACCACAAGAAACTGGATGACAATGTACCTTCATCATGGTGAGAGAGGTATGCAAAACAATTTCCACATGCATATGTCCCTTTTAGCTTAAACAATTTATCATCCTTCCATGATGAACATGTTGTTGGAAGACCTCCTTAATTCAACTTTTCCATCAAACATGTGAATAGAATGGCCTTGTTATCTACTATGCACAAGAGACGACAAGTTCCTATGCAACTCAAGAAGATAGAGAACATCATACAGAAGAAAATATAGGAATCCTGGAAATTTGATCCAGATGGTGTCAATTCCCATAGGTTCATGATTGGATATATTTGCAAAGTATACTACACCCTCTACATTGTCATTCAATTCTTCAAATATGTATTTCTAAAAATTCTTGTGACAAGTAGCACCAGTGACAAGCAACTTAAGATCTCTCCAAGAATCAAATGAAGTTGTGAATAAATCTTCATTTATACCAATATTATAGTGAGCAATAATAGATTGAGTTGAAGAACTTTACCTTTTCCTTCATTTTGATCTTTCTTGTCTTTGATCTTCTCCCATGGAATTCTAAATGCCTTTGCCTCATGTCCATTCTTGCCACAATGAATACAATGAAGATCATGTCTCTCACCATGTTTTTGTCTACCCCCTTTCCTTTAAATTTCTTTCCATGTCCTCTACTACTACCTCCACATTATCCACCAAATGAAGTTTGTCCTAATCCCAAACTACCAAATAGTTTTTTACTAAGTTCCAAAAGATGAACTCTAATCAAAAGGTGTAGTGCTTCTAAATGTTGTGTTGTTCCCAAATGTTGGAAAAGATTGACCAAAAGTCAGAGTTGATTGACCAAAAGTTTTAGTGCTTCTAAAACCATTACTTGAATCCCCAAAAATTGAAGCACTGGAAGCCCCAAAGGCAGGTGCACCTGTTGACCTGAATACAAGAGTTGTGGTACTAAATGATATTTTTTTGGAGTGGATTTTTCATAGAAAAGGGATGAGAAGCTACTACAATTGCTGCTCTAGTGCTCAACATGGCCATTTTAGTCGCTTATGCGAACAAGTTAGTAGAGATTAATGTGGACCATTGGGGAAAAATTTATCTACTATAAAAAATGACTTTTTCTTTAGTCTCTGATCACATTAGTCAAATAGATCAATGTGACCATGTTTCTGTTGAATATTGCATAGATATTTTGGGATATACGTTAGACCATCTTAATGAGTCTCTTCTTAGTTTAGTTGACAAGATCAAGTATGAGGCGTGCGATGTGCAAACTTAGCTCAGTGCCTCTCTCTAAGTAATCCAGAGACATGCATTGATTCCCTTTGAAGGCTTAAATCAAAATAAGAAGTCTCCATTGCTCGATCAAGTGTTACATATTTCAAAATTGTTGAGTAATTATCTTGGAATAATCAAGAACATGTATGTTATTAAACAAAATGACAAGGAAAAACATCAAATCTCTTTGGTGAACAATCGACACCTCTTAATCGATTTCAAATCGTGGAACATCATTTGATGTTGAATTCTTTTCAAGCTACAACTCCATTGAAGATGGTTTCCCTCGCTGGTTGTCTTTAGATGACTGAAGGCTCCTTCAAGCCATGCACAATACTGTGAAAGCTAATGTGGTTGTTGCTCAAAATGCACACTGGTCAACCAATCTAAAGAATTGATTTTCCTATTGAAAAGGAAATCATTTCACAAGCTTGCTAGGCATGTCAACAATAACAAAAAGAGACCCTAAGTAATTTTGAAGCCAAATAAACTCATAGAGGAAGGCATAAACCTTTGGATTACATGAGTGCTAGAGGTATATTGTTTGAATCCCAACAACATTGTTCAAATCCCAACAATGTCTTCCAGCATCAAGCTCACGAGACTCAAGGCGTAGAGTGTTGCATAGGGAAGAAACTTCCCTAGGGTTTTTGATATAGGGGTTTTCTAAAAACAACCCGACTCTGATACCACTGATAGGTTTCGAATAACTCCCAACTTGAATAATTTTATTAATGTGAGCCATGAGTTATAATTTTTGGTTTCATCTTCGAAGAGGTCGAATGACTCTTCCTATTCACATRTGACTCTTAATATTTCTATAAATTAAATATTTACAATAATATGTACAATGTACCATAATCCTAAGGATTAGGTATCTAACGAAAATAATATTAGATTTTTCATAGTAGGGGGTGAATGAGGCACCATAAAAGAATTATCAACTAATGAAATGTAAAGCAACGTTTGCAAGCAAGTTTTAAAAAACTATGACGATGTAAAACACATTGAAAGAAGATCACTAGAAATGAAATACTAAAAAAATATTTGAAAAAGGCACCATGGTAGAATTAGCAATAGGATTTGCAAAGTGGGAGGTTGGACAAAGAACCAAAGAAAAATACCAAATAATGGAACGCATAGTAATGTTTTGACTAATTTTGGAAAGCCAACACCACTATAAACACATTGAAGACCACTGAAAACAAAATGCAAAGAAAAATTTGGAAGGGAGACCAAAAAATTGTCAAATGATAACTCCCCCAACTTCAAAAATAGATAACATATATGCCTCCAAAAATTCAAATGACATAAGACACTGGTCGATAACATATATACTTCAAAATTCAAATGACAAAAGACACTAAAGCATAGGAGTTTGATGGATTAAAAAATGAAACAAAAAATGGATTAAAATATGCAGATTTCTAAAGAATGTGGAATGAAAATATCTCATGAGTCTGGATCTTCTGAAAGACCAAAAGGATAACTCCCCCTAATTCAAAAGCCGATAACGTATATACCTTGAAAAATTCAAATGATAGAATAACATATATACTGTGAAAAATTCAAATGAAAGAAGACACTCGTAGATAATATATATACTTCAAAATTAAAATGACAATAGACATGTAAGCACATGATTTGGGTATAAACATAAATGAAAATGAAACAAGTGATGGATAAAAAAATGTAGATTACACAAACTAACAGAGACTAAAGAATAAGGAACAAAAATATCTCATGAATCCCAATCCTCTAAAACGCCAAAATGATAGGACATTAACCAATAACATATATACTTCAAAATTCAAATGATAATACACATTAAAACAAGGGTTTGGCTATAAACATATATAACTCCAAAAATTCAAATGACAAGGACATTTATCATTAACATATATACTTCAAAATTCAAATAACAATAGACACTAAAGATGTGACTATAAACATAGATGAAAATAAAACAAATAATGGATAAAAAAATACAAATTTACATAAATTAATAGAGACCAAAGAATACAGATTTACACAAACTAATAAAGTCTAAAAAAAATAAAAAACTAAAATATCTCATAAATCTGAATCCTCTAAAACTATCAATGTTTGGTCAAAAAAAACACATCCTCTCACTCTTGAGGTTCCCATCTATACAAAGAAGATAGGAAGAGATTGTTCCTTGCTAATGACTAATAGCAAAGAATATAGAAGGAGATTGTTCCTTGCTAATGACTAATAGCGTTGGTCCCATCTATACAAAGTTAAACAAAAGTTTAAAACTATATATATAGA
>ML810969.1:51225-78913 GCA_009831015.1 Picea engelmannii
AGGACAGCTTGACACCTACCCGGTGAATGGCCAAGTCCTGAAAAGATACTTTGCCTGATCTCCATCCTTGTATATTATGTAAATATTTCCTTTTGTTTTTATTTTTTCCTTTGTTTTCGTTTTATGATTTTGATTGGATTGATTAGTTTGGTGTGTTTTGAAACATATGCATGCTTATACACTGAACCATTCATACATATACCATAGAAAAATCTCATCGCTGAAATAACTTCTGAAAGATTGTACAAACATCAGTGATTTATATTTTTGAAAATGATATTGGAAAACGTTGTTTGAAAGAAGTTTACTATTTCGGTCTCTAAGTGAAGCTTGTCATGGTTATCTTTATCTTTTTATGCTGTCCCTTTTCCGTAAAGGAATGGCTCAAAAAAGAATGTCTCCCTGTCAAAGTAATTTGTTTTAGAAATAAAACATTTCTGGAGATGAATAAGAACAGTATTTAAAAAAAAAAAAAAAAAATTCTGATGAGGTCTGAAAAAAATATGAGAACATGTCAAGATCTTTCAGCGTCACCCCACTCAGCTATCTATAAAGCAAAAGAAAAATAAAAATATTAATAAGAGCTGTGGGAAGTGTTTGTAAACCCGCCGGGATACTGAACAGGTCCGCTGGCAGCGGGTAAATGCAAGCATGGCTCCAAGACAACTTCGCCAGGGTACTGAACAGGCCTGCTGGCAGTGAAGCAATGTCGGGTACATGAAAATCTGTAAAATTATAAGAAACCTCTTTTAAAAGTCCTTTATTCTAATCTAGAGCTTTTTGACAGGATAAAGACGTCCGAGTGGGTTAAATAGAAACCCTATCGAGGCTATGAACGCCTGCTGGCAGCAGTGGCCATGCCAACAGTATTGAAGATCTTATCATAAAAATCATGACTTGCTGATCTTTAAGACTGTTATTGGTTTGCATCTTTAAAACTTCGCTGGAAAAGATAGTTGATGATGATGTAGTACGATTTTTCTGGTTGTTCTTTCAAGTCGAATTTTTCTTTGTTGTCCCGATCTGAATTCATTTCTTTTAAACAGAGATAACTGCTTCTTCCAGTGTGTCGCCATTGTTGGCAGCCAATTCAATTTTTTCCATTTTCTTGTAAGCTGCCTACACCTATGTCTCACGAACATCAAGTTTTCCATCGCATTTTCCAAATAGACAAAACTTTCATTTCTTGAGACTTTTGCATTCGTTTGTCTTCGCTAAGTATTCACAATTGTAAGCATGAAAATTTATGCTTTCGAGGTCACATTTCGATCATTATCTAAACTGTCAATGCCCTTTGTGTCATTATGCATATTGCGCCTATCTTTTTATTGATCTTTACATGATCGACAATGTCCTTTGATCGGTTTTCATACCTCGATGGATTATATAACTCGGTTTATTGAAGACATTTAGCCTTTGATTTGCATTTTATGACTTGCCGGAACATTGATTCATGGAATTGCACGGGGGTCAAGATTTATCTTTTGTAATCCTTATTGTTGATCCTTATCATAGCTCCTGGCATATCAATTTGATGTAATTTCGATCTGACACCTTGGTTAAACGTTTGATTGACGAGAACATGATTTTGGGTTTTGAACTGCATGTCGGATGTTTGAACATTATGGTATAACACTCGCACGCATTGGTATACTCATTGGACGTTCTTATATCAATTGTGTGATTGGGTTTCATTTGATTTTGCAATGCTTTAGTATTTTGATTGGCTTCTTACTTGGCCTACTCAACCTTTGTTTCATAAGATATATGGATATTCATGCATATTTTTTTTTAATATAATGCCTAAGGCTATTTTTGTAACTATTGGTATGATCGACACATTGGTTAAGCTATGGATATCGGTGGTTACATTGGCGCATAGTTGGGTTTGGTATTGATTTCAATTCGATTCCTGGTAGATTAAAAAATTTGATATAACATTGATTGCGCATGCACTTATCATTGTTTATTGGTCAACCAATTGATATAATTGTTGAGCTGTGTTATAGGGGATATTACAGCTGTAAACGCCTGCCTCCTTACCAGGAATTAAGCTATTTCTTCCTTGCCACGCTCATGCTCGCTAATATGATGGTTTCCTTAGATTCATAAATCGTAATGAGGTAACTCTGGTCATTTGTTTTGACATGGTTTGACATTTTCAGAGCTAGATCTGAATACCTCTTTGTTTATATGACCTGTGAAAGTTTCTGGCGTTTCTAGGGTTTCCCATCTATACTTTTATTGCTGTTTGGAGGATTGTTCTCGTGGCCAGGATCATCCTCAGTTGTGGGAGAAGAAGGATATGTAATTTTGATTCAAACTGGAGCAGAACTAGTGTTTTGTCATAGCTGTTGCTTTTCAATATATCAACAGTGTGTTCCATGTTTTTGTATATCACTTTGTTTATGGTTTAGTATTACTTTGCTATCTAAATCAAATGCAAATGATATAATTTCTTTACTGTGATACATATCTTGTCTCTTCCAAAAATAAATAAAGGACATAACAGTTGTTGGTTCATTTTATGAATGATAGCTTTTGACTTCTTCATAGATTGAATTGTTGGTTCATTTTGCAATGCTTTAGTATTTTGCAATGCTTTAGCTTTTGACTTCTTCATTTGATTTTGCATAGCATAGAAGATTGTTATGATTCCTTTTACGTCTTGTTTGTCCTGTACAACTCTTCGAAGAGAAGCATAGCTGATCGTTCACGAGAAGCTTAAGGATTAATTGGTGTCAATTTCTTCCTCCAACCAGCTTAAGGAGTCATCATACACAGGGCAGATTTGGAGCGTTTCCAGGTTTGTTTGTCAATTATTTGCTTAGTATATTAGCTAGTAATTGAGTTAATTAATGTATTAGATCATTTTATTTCAGTTAGCTTACTTTCTCATTCATAAATCATAAAATAAAAAAGAGTTATCCTTTGCTATTTTAGGGCAGCAAGCACATCAGTTTCACAGGTTTTATTCAAATCTATAGATTGTAGATAATGCACATTTGTGAATAAATTGTAATTAAATTAGTAATTAGATAGTTGATTTGAGTTATGAGTCTTTTGTATATATAATAGTTAGAGTAGTTTGTAGTTAGTTTTATTTTATTGAGTAGTTCATAGTTAGATTAGCGAAGTTAGTTTCTTTCTTTGTTTTATTAGTTTCTAGTTTCCTTTATTATAGTTAGTTTCTTGTATTAAATTATAGTTAGTTTGCTTGATTTAGTTTAGTTATATTACTTAGCTTAGATCAATTCTCTCTTTGGTTTTCTTAGGAGACCTTAGAGTGGCCAACGGAGCCGTTAAACTCGTCAGGGTGGTCCACTCCAAACGACTTGGGTTATTTAGACAACCCCGGACCGGTTCCACTCTCTCAGTTGATGGACGGTCGATTTCGCCCGTCAACAGGTTCTCAATGGGAAAGTAGGGATGGAAGCCTAGGCTATGGTTAAATCCCTAAACTATTCAACTACAAGTTAGGTTAACTAGTCATGCCAGTTAATGGAATCTTTCCCCTTGTTGATGTTTTGGTAGTTGTGGGAGGTATTAATCTCCAAGTGTAAACTTTGTACATAGATCAGAATATTCTGGAAGTAAGAGAACTATTAAATAGATGTGTGGAAACCCTAGAAGAGAATTCGTTCCATGGAGAATAACAATAAAGAAATAAGAAACCTAGAAAGAGAAGTCTGCCCTACCATAAAATGTTGAAGTAAATTAGATTTTCCAGAAAAGACAGGTCGTCCCTGTGGGAAAAGTTCATTGATAGAATACGTATAAATAAGGTGACACCTTAACTCATTTGTACACTCACTCACTTATTCAGTGCGCAAGTCTAAGGAGGAACTATAATGACAACTAGGGCGTGAGTTTGGAGAGTTGCAATTGCAGTTGGAGAGGGAACAAGTCTATAGGAATAGTGTAGCAGTCTTTTTGGTATGTCTCTTGTGCTTCTCTTGGTGTAAGGTACGCTATCTTTGTATGGTCATTTTGTTGTTGTTGCAACAATATTGTGGCTAGGGTTTATCTGTTGGTTCTAGTGTGGACTTTCCGGAATCATTCTGTCTAAGAAAAGGTTAGTGTGCTCGGGGGTGGCATAGTGAATTCCTATGGTTGGGTGACAATGATGTGACATTGTCTATGGTTAAACGATCATACCAAAATTTTAACATGGGATCAGAGTTGGCTTCCTTCGTAACAGTCTAGCCACTGGAACGAAGATCCTTGTTTTCCCCCATTGTCAATCTCGTCGAGAACTTACTGAACCCACTAAGAAGGTTTCCTAAGTAGGGAACATATTTTCCCTGGATCAAATTTGCAAGTTTCTGAATTTGAGAAATTAGGGTTTCCTCATAAAACCCTAGGTCTGCAGTATCAGTTGCAGTTGCAGTACCAGTTCCTTCATGCTAGTTGCAAAACCTGTTGCAGTGCTAGTTGTAGCACGAATTGCAGTGCCAGTTGCAACACTAATTGCATTACTAGTTGCAGTGAATGTTTCTGTGAAGTATTGGGACTAATTTTTGGTTGTCCTAGTGCACCTTACCCTTGTGCATCTCCATGTATCTTCATATTTCAAGTTGGAGCACCTTGATTTTTTTGCGTTCGTTATTGCTTGCCGCTACTACTGAATGGTGCCATTGCCTGTCATTGTTTTCCGCTACTGCCAGAGGTATGTACTTGTATATGTTCAAGCTATATCACTATCTTGAGGGTGTTTGCAGGAGAAGGGACCTTTTGTCCAAACAATAATCAAAGATCCAAAGGGATCTCAAATCCAACACATTCAAAGAAACAATGCACTCCAGGTTTGATTATTTTGATATGCCTCTATTACGATCTTATGAACATCTAGATGTATTTTTGATCTATTGAAGTCATGATTATCATACTAACCTTTGGTCAAAGTTAAAGTTATAAGCTGACCCTAGTCAAAGTATTAGATTGATTAAGGTTGAGATTTTCAAGTTTACTTGCATTATATTCCCTAACTCGGATTTATGTTAAGAAAGCATATTGTCTTAGTACAGGGGACATGTTGGAGAGAATACTTGTCATCTTAAGTGTAGGAGACTAGGAAGAAAAAAAACAACGCTCATTCTTGAAGATTCCAGGTTCCAGGTTTGATTGATTAAATTGATAAGTTTCCAATTTGCACATATCAAGTTTGATAATTGCTACATTACAAGTAAATAGTATAGTTGTGACAACAATCCTTGAAAGGTTCTATTACTGCTAGATACAATGAATACTTGTGATCCACATTATTTTTGAAACAAAATGAAAGAAGAGATATTACAGTGAAATACTCAAAAATATTTCCAAAAACAAAGAGATATAGAAATACATGATTTCTATTAATGAAAGAAATGTACAGAGACTGTAAAAATACAGAGTGCAAGACTCGCTAGAATGGTGGCAGCTTTATCTCTAAGAAGAGATGTGACAACTACACTCATTCGCAAGAATATGAGTACAATGAGTCTCTGAAGGAATTTTTATGATAAACATGAGTGCCAAAACCCTAGACATCCAAAAACCTAACCCTAGGAGATGAAGCACCAAAAGCCATGTGGGCCCCATTGGGGTAAGTTAGTACATTAACTTCCTAGGCTCATAACTTTTGCATATGATCTTCGGTTTTGGCATGTGATAGCCTGTTGAAAAGGTATTTTTGAGAACTACGCATTAAGTCTTAAAAATCTAACTATGTATACATTTTAACTATGGAAAGCCAAGAAAACATTGTTTAGGACCCCAAAATAGCTATGGAAGTACAAAAAGATGTACTGACATGAAAACTTCCAAAATAAGCTAGTTGGAATAGGTGGGCAGCCACCAATATCCACATGGATTCTGTGTAGGGCTTCATGACAGCCCCAGAAGTGCAGAACCCATAATTACAAAGAAATGTTCTCATTACAACGAAACATGTTGAACTGAAAATTGTTAAGATGAGCCAATTGGGATTTGGAACAGGTGGGTGGCCACCAATATCCACCTGGATCAACTTGGTAGCATGTGAAGTACTTGTGATATAAATTATTATTGTACTTGTTTGCAAGATGAACTAACATCCCCTATAGAAGATACTTCTTGTTTTTGCTTCCAAGCAGGTCACTTTGGTAATGACATGTTGATTACCATGAAACTATCTTTTATTCTTGTTAACATAGATATGGTCTTATGAAAATTCTATTATATTGGAAATAATGTTTCTCTTGTTTCTCTTGTCTCAGGTAGGTTATCTTGTAAATTCCATGGAGGTTACCATGTAAATATTGATGTTCTTGCTTTCTTGTTCCGGGCAGGTTACCGTGGAGAAATGATTGGTCACAACACTATAAGAGTGTTGTTCCTATTTCTTATTATTGTACTTTTTTTATATTTTGACTCTTGTTCTAGGAAGGTCACAAGTGATAGCTCTAAGAAGGAGCTACTGTGATGATTGTTCTTGGTTTTTTTTTGTTTACTATTATTCTTGTCTATTATTTCCCCTTATTGTTGGTCTTGTTTCGGGAAAGTCACAGATGATAAATCTAAGGGAAGATATAGTGATGGTTGTAGGGGGCAACATATTATATGGTATCTAGTTTGAGACATAGACCAGACTATCTAGATAAGAAGTTGTATACACGACTGTATACATCCATGTACCAAAGAAAAAGAGGATGAAGTTAAAACCTTCTATAAAGAAGGGTACTTTTGCGAGATATAGAGTATCTCATATGGAGATTGATTGTAAGGAATAAAAGGATCCAAAGATGATCGAATAATGTAGAGTTAGTAGAGCCAGAAGGGCCTACCAAGAATCATTGCAGTAACCAGGAAGAGACCAACATGGTCCTGTGACACTTTGCAGGATGCAAAGATATATAGCATTGATGAGCCATATCATGAGGATCAGATGGCTCCACCAGTGATGAGGTAGGTGACCCCACCAAATACCATCTTAGAAGGAGCTAGAGTTCAGAGGGATTCAAGCTTTAGAGGGAGCATGGAGACTTAGAGTGAGTTTGATCTCAAAGAGAGTCAGTGGCCTAGAAACTTTCATTCAAAAAGTATTTCTCCTCATATTCAGATGGGAGAGAGATGTCTTCCAGGACTAACAAACATGTGACATGAGTGAAGAGGCTAGGTCGAAGCTTCAGAGTCTTCAAGGATATATGAGACCTCTTGAGAATATTCCCTTGTTTCAGTGACAGAGGAGAAAACCAGTCAGAAGGACTAGGATATGAAGTTTTTCCTTAGAAGGTAAACATCATCCATAGGATATCTAGACTATTATTCTCAAGCATAGAAGAATAATTGTCCTTGATTTCTAAGCCTATACCATTCACCTAACTGGTCCATTCCTCTGGTACTAATTATAGTACAACCTGGAGAGAAGGAGTTTGCCCTAGGGAATGTCTATCCCTGATTGCTGAACTTGGACCATTCACCTAAATGGGCCATTCCTATGGCCCTAATCATAATGAAACCTGGAGAGAATGAGTCTACCCTAGGGAATGAATTTTTGGACCATTTCCTAAGGAAATGACTTTCCTACAACAACCTCTAAAACAAACCATTCTTTGAAACTGCTCACAACTGTGAACTTCGAAAGAATGACTTCTCGGAGAGGCGAACCATTCTACTTGACCACTACTCAGAGTGAATACCAAGAAGAATGATTGTCGTATACCATTCCCCCACACTGGACACAAGGGGAATCATTTCCTATGGTACATCAACAATATAACATAACATTTTCATTATGAAAATGACTATCCAATCTGGACCATTTTTCGAACTAGAAAATTCTTGTTCGTCAAAAATCTCAAACCACTTTCCGAACTAGAAAGGAACTTCCCATTAATAAATAATATATATCAGTGCTCCCTCCCAACCTGGGGAGCCATATATTCCCTTTTAGCTAAGGGATTTATCCCCACAAGCCCCATCTTGTCCCTTAAGTACGCAAACTTTATCCTGGAAAAAGGATTTGTCAAAATGTCTACTACCTGCTCATTTGTGAAGATATACTCGAGTTTAACTTATCCTTCCTGGACCCTATCACAAATAAAGTAGTAATTGATCTCAATATGTTTCGACCTGTCATGAAACACTGGGTGTTTTGATAGCCTTATACAACTTTGATTGTCACAATATATTACGGTCGAATCTGGTACTTGATCAAATAATTCTGAAATCAACTTCCTCAGCCATACTGCTTTGTTACATGCCTCACATGATGTGATATATGTTGGATCATGTTGTCATTGATGCCAATGGTTTGATTGGTTGATGTCATTGATTGATGTCAAGTGATTGATTGATGCCAAAGGATTGATTGATTGATGATTGATGTAATGTAATATGTATTGTCCTTGATGAGAATGCATAGATGAAGATGGATCAATGCGTTGTCATTGATATGATGAAGATGGATCAATGAGTTGTTGCTGCAGACCCCGACCCTCGAGCCAAGATCCGCGCAGGATCATTCTAAACTTCCCTTGAGCTGAAGTAGCTCCTTTGATCCCCTCTGGAATCTTCAGCGAATCCACAGATCCTTCAGAAACTCCACCTGTGCGAACAAGCACTAGGCACGGGCTTCACCCTCATGTGATCACAACTGCCCTTGGCACAAGCGCCTTTCACAACTCGCAATTCGTGAGTTCGTGAATCGAAGACCCTTGACTCTTCCTTCTTCAAACCTCCAATACCCGAGATTGCGATACAGGTATGGCCCTTCTCCTTGGCACCCTCTACATACAACTATAGGCTAGGGCTAACTGCTAGCACCTCTCACTACTCACGACTTCCACAGTCGAAAAATGATTCCTCAAATATCCAAAATCTTCTATATGCGAGGTATCGAGACACCAGATCCTACGACTCTCCTTCTCCCCCAATCAATGGTTCAGATCTCATCGCGATCCCGCGGCTCAGGATTTTGTAGAGCAAAGGCCTCCGCCTTCCAACTCACGATAATCGAATCCACGAGATGATCATGATCCCTGGTCCTCTGAGTTCCCTTGATCACGCCACGTGTCCTCCAAAGATTGACAACTTTGATCTCTTCGGGACTTCGCAAGTCACGAAGCCGAAAGACTTCTCTGTTCACCCCTTCGATGCCCGAATCCCTGAAATGTGAGGATCTCGTGACACATGTCCTCTGCATATGGACGGTCCTGATGTCTTCGAGACTTCGAGACCCATGACCTCTAGTCTCCCGGTCTCCTTTCCTTGGAATCTCCGAAGTTCCAAACCCCAAAATTCTGATGCCTCTACCATTTCAGTACTTTTCGGGTTCTCTCCTCTGCTTGCGAGGGTTTAAACCTCATGCTCCTTTCAACAGATCCAATGGCTATCGGTTGTATGAGCTAGATCTAACGTCCCATATCTACTCTTTTTCGTTGTGCTCTCCTGCTGCTTCCTGGACATGGAACTTCAACGGTTTATATCTTATCCTCGCCTGATCCGACGACAGTTGTGCTTCCCTCCTTGTGAGTGCTCTATTTCTTCCCGAACCTTGGAAGAATTCAACTTATCAAAGGCCTTGACCTTTTCTTCCTGCTACAAAGCCTGTGACTTCGGATTTTATGCACGTTCTTTGAAAACGCTTTTCCTCCTGAGCTTCCTCAGACTCAAACCCTCCAAAGGGTCTCTTTCAGCCTCTGCGATTCACTTGCAGGGCTCTGTGTATGAAATAACTCTCCCTCCTGAGCTTTGTCCTCTTTGAATCCTCGAAGGATTCTTCGACTTCTGTGCTCCTTCCAGCTGTCGCTCTTGTGCACAAATGCACTTTTCCTCCTGAGCTTCACTTCTCTAAAACCTTGAAAGGTTTCTTCGATCTCTGTGATTCCTACAAGGTCTCTGCACACCCGAAGGTGCTATCTGTCCTGATCTTTTCTATTGCTCAAACCTCTAAAGTCTCTGTCCCTTTCTCTCCTTGAAAGGATGGAAATTCCCTCTGGAAACTTCCTGCTCAAGCACTCCTTGCTAAGCTTGCAGGGTGTTCATCAACCCTGTGAAGGTATTCTTCCTTACACTTCTCCTGTTTGAACTCAAAAGAGTTCTTTTGTGCACTATTGCACTCACTCAATGCCCTCCTGGTAGATCTCTACAGAATGTTCAGAGTTTTGTCTTCTTTCTAAACTCAAGATAGAGTTCTCATGTACACTCTAGTACCTGCTCAATGCCCTCCTGACAGAGCTTCCATAATCCTTGGTGATTCTTATTTCCCCTTAGAACTCAAACAAGAGTTTTCTCCTTGTGACTTCTACACACGCGTTGAATGCCCTCCTGGCAGAGCTCTACAGAACCTTCAATGATCTTGTCTTCCATTGTGTCCTCCTCTGCACTGTCTTCACCTCCAAGGTATTCAACAACCTTGAGGTTCCTCCTTGAGCCAATGACTTTGGTTGGTGCACCCTCTTGGCACGTCCTTGTCTGAATCCGCAGAATTCAGAAGTGCATCTATGCACTGGCTTTCAGAACCCGTAGCGTTCTGTCACACCCTCTTGGCATGAAGCCTCAAAGATCCTCGAACCTAAATTCAAAGAGTCCACAGATAGCAGAACCTATCTGTCCTTGCAAATGCATACCTAACATACATCTACAACATATATAAAGAATAGATAAAGACACACAGAAACTCATGCAGGAAAATCTGCTCTTTATATTAATATGAAATGCCTCCTTTACATGGTGTTCTTGAGCTCAGACTTTGACAGAGTCTCGGCTCTTTCTCTATCTTCTCTTCTCACGCAAATCTCTAACTGACTCTCTCTTCTGCTTCTACCTCTACCTCTACTCCAAAATGAGATCTCAAAACTCTCTTACATGAGGGGATCTTCGAGCACTTCCCTCCAAGCTACCTACTCTATTCAATTTACAATTGAATTTTACAATTAATGGTTGTCTAGTCCAGATCGGATCTAGATCCCAGCCTTACAACCATTCAAGGCTATTTACATCTAAAGCTTGCATATAGGCACGGCCTTTTGGCTCTAACAACCTTACAAATATTAAATGCCCTTAATTCAAATTCAAAATAAGAGAGGGCTGGCGCCTCTCTTCCTTGAATGCACTGAGTGGGCTGGCTGGCTTGGGAGCGATGCTCCCGCATCATACTCCTCTGCTGCGAAAATTCATGAGCTCCCGGTCATGAGTTCTCCACCATAGCTATTGAAATCCTCTTGGATCCCAAACAAGTCTTTGGAGTTGTTCCTCTATTCCATCTCTATGCTGCTACTGCTTCCGCTTCTCTGTTGTCTCCCTTCTACTCAGCTTCTCCCTGTTGGGAGTCTCTTGTGCTGACTTCAACATCAGCTTCCTGATTTGCTCGATCATTTCGTCCAACTGCTGTAATGGCTGGCTCTGTTCATGCAGTCTCCTTGGTTGTAGTTCTTTTCTGCAAATGGGTAGATCATCATGATCCCCCATGCCATCTCCTCCACCTCTTGTGGTCTTAACTTGCCACTCTGTGGCAGATTCCAATTATGCAATATCATTACTGAGTTGCTGCTCAACTTCTCCCTGTGACAGTGCTACTGCTGCCATCTCTCCTGCTGGTGTATCTCCAGCTCTCTCCAGCTGCTCCTCATACTGGAATTCACCTTCATATGCTTGCAACCTAATCTATTAGATGTGCATGCCCTGCACCTTCACCCTTCTCTCCAGGGCTTCAAACTCTTGAATCTCAGGGATGATTTTAGGGGCTAAATTTCGCTCCTGGGCTAATTTTACAAGGTTTTTCCCAAAAGAAGATTCACTATTCTAAAAATGATTCGCCCAAATTTTATAGGATAAAATTATTTTACCTCAAAAAACACCAAAATATTATACAAACTATATAAAATCCTTAGAAATTTGAATATTTTTACAAAAATATTGCCAAACATTGTATAGTTGGCATATGAAGGATTAGTAAGATTCGCCAAGGTTTCTACATTTTAAAATAAATTTCCATCCTTAAAATCATCCCTACTCTTGATACAGCTCAGCAAAATCTATGTTGTCTGCTTCCTTTTCTTTTTCTCCTGCTGTAAGCTTCAGTGCTGCAGTCATTTCATCTTCCTGGATGAAAAATTTGAGTCATTCCTCGGAATTCTCATTTCCTTCTTCTACTAGGGCAACTTTTGATATCTGCTCCAATTCTTCTTCCATGACAGTCTTTGTTAGCTGTCTTTCTTCTGTTCTTGCTTTAGCAACACATAATTTTGCCTCCCCTGGGTGATGTGGCAGGAATATTCGAATTCCTCCAATGATCAGAGAACATTTCTGATCCTCCTTCTTTGTCAGTTGTTCTCACTGATATGAACTCAGCTCTGAGATCATATACTCTCCCTTTCCCTCCCGACAATATGGGATTTCTCTGCTGCCCTCTTGGCAATCTATGAGATCCTCGGATCTCATCTCATTACCCTCCTAGAAATATGAAATTCCTCTGTTGTCCTCTTGACAGTCCGTGAGATCCCGCAGCGACCTCATCTCATTGCCCTCTTGGCAATCCTTGAGATCTTCAGCTGATCTCATGTCATCCTCAACATCACTGAGATTTCTCCCAGCCTCTGGTTCACATACCTGAACCATCTCCTTTTCATCATCTCTGAGGCTTTCAGCATGCCTCAACCATTTCTTTAACAACCTTTGTTGTCTTTTGGCCACTAATTCTTGAATCGACCATTTTACCTTCGCCTTCATGGGCCATTCGTATACCCATCTTGATCTTGCATCCTGCTACATCCGCAATGCAAGTTCCTCCATCCTCGCTCTGATATCAACGAGTTCTTTATCCATCTCAGCTTTGCTCGGCTGTTGATGGATCTTCTTTCCATCGCGTCTATGGCCTTCAATAGTCATATTCCTACCTTCAATTTTTCCTCCTGGCAAATATGTTGCTATCACTCTGCAACCCTGAGTGCTTCCAACGTCCCCTACAGTCGACCAGACTGTCTTATTGACTGCTGCATACTTTCAACAATAACCATAAAGTCTCAATACTCTACTTTCCTCTGATACCAAACTGATGTATATTAGATTGCTCTTTTTTTTTTCTCCTGCTTCCTCCGTCTGCAATATACAAACAGAATCAACTCTGATACCAAAAATGTTGCAAACCCCGACCCTCGGGCCAAGATCTGCGCAGGATCATTCTAAACTTCCCTTGAGCCGAAGTATCTCCTTTGATCCCCTCTGGAACCTTCAGTGACTCCACAGGTCCTTCGAAAAATCCACCTATGCAAACAAGCACTAGGTGCGGGCTTCACCCTCACGCGATCACAACTACCCTTGGCACAAGCACCTTTCACAACTCGCAATTCACGAGTTCGTGAGTCGAAGACCCTCGACTCTTCCTTCTTCAAACCTCCGATACTCGAGATTGTGATATGGGTATGGCCCTTCTCCTTGGCACCCTCTACATACAACTGTAGGCTAGGGCTAAACGCTAGCACCTCTCACTACTTGCAACTTCCACAGTCGAAAAATGATTTTTCAAATCTCAGAAATCTCCAATATGCAAGGTATCGAGATGCTAGATCCTACGGCTCTCCTTATTCCCTGATCAACGGTTCAGATCTCATTGCGATCTCATGGCTCGGGATTTTGCAGAGCAAAGGCCTCCGCCTTCCATCTCATGATAATTGAATCCACGAGATGATCCTGATCCCTAGTCCTTCGAGTTCCTCTGATCACACCACGTGTCCTCCAAAGATGGACGACTCTGATCTCTTTGGGAATTCGCAATTTGTGAAGCCGAAAGACTTCTTTGTTCACCCCTTCGATGCCCGAATCCCCGAAATGTGAGGATCTCGTGACACGTGTCCTCTGCAGATGGACAGTCCTGATGTCTTCGGGACTTTGTGACCCATGACCTCTAGTCTCCCGGTCTCCTGTCCTCGAAACCTCTGAAGTTTTGAACCCCAAAATCCCAATGCCTCTGCCATTTTGGGATTTTTCAGGTTCTCTCCTCTGCTTGCGAGGGTTTAAACCTCATGATCCTTTCAATAGATCTAATGGCTATCGGTTGTATGACCTAGATCTAACGGCCCAGATCTACTCTTTTCCACTCCGCTCTCCTGCTACTTCCTGGACGTGAAACTTCAACAGTCCATATCTTATCCTCGCCTGATCCAACAGTATATGTGCTTCCCTCCTTGCGAGTGCTCTATTTCTTCCTGAAACTTGGAAGAATTCAACTTATCAAAGGCCTCGACCTTTGTTTCCTGCTACAAAGCCTGTAACTTCAACTTTTATCCGCGTTCTTTGAAAACGCTTTTCCTCCTGGGCTTCCTTGGACTCAAACCCTCCAAAGGGTCTCTTTCAGCCTCTGCGATTCACTTGCAGGGCTTTGTGTATGAAAGAAATCTCCCTCCTGAGATTTGTCCTCTTTGAATCCTTGAAGGATTCTTCGACTTCTGCGCTCCTTGCAGCTGTCGATCTTGTGCACAAAGGTACTTTTCATCCTGAGCTTGTCTTCTCTGAAACCTTGAAAGGTTTCTTCGATCTTTGTGATTCCTATAGGGTCTCTACACACCCGAAGGTGCTATCTATATTGAGATTTTATATTTCTCAGACCTCTAAAGTCTCTGTCCCTTTCTCTCCTTGAAAGGATGGAAATTCCCTCTGGCAACTTCTTGCTCAAGTACTCCTTGCTGAGCCTGTAGGGTGTTCAACAACCCTGTGAAGGTCTTCTTCCTGACACTTCTCCTATTTGAACTCAAAAGAGTTCTTCTATGCACTATTGCACTCACTCAATGCCCTCCTGGCAGAGCTTTATAGAACGTTAAGAGTTTTGTCTTCTTTATGAACTCAAGATAGAGTTCTCCTGTACACTCTAGTACCTGCTCAATGCCCTCCTGGCAGAGCTTCCAAAATCCTCAGTGATTTTGATTTCCCCTTGGAACTCAAACAAGAGTTCTCTCCTTGTGACTTCTACACACGCGCTCAATGCCCTCCTGGCAGAGCTCTACAAAACCTTCAGTGATCTTGTTTTCTACTGTGTCCTCCTCTGCACAGTCTTCACCTCCAAGGTATTCAACAACCTTGAGGTTCCTCCTTGAGCTAATGACTTCGGTTGGTGCACCCTCTTGGCACGTCCTTGTCTGAATCTGCAGAATTCAGAAGTGCATCTATGCACTGGCTTTCAAAACCCACAATGTTCTATCACACCCTCTTGGCATGAAGCCTCAAATATCCCCGAACCTAAAGTCAAAGAGTCCACAGATAGCAGAACCTATATGTCCCTGCAAATGCATACCTAACATACATCTACAACATATATAAAGAACACATGAAGACATTCATGTACACATAAAGACACACATAAACTCATGTAGGAAAATCTGCTCTTTATATAATATGAAATGCCTCCTTTACAAGGTGTTCTTGAGCTCAGACTTTGACAGAGTCTTGGCTCCTTCTCTATCTACTCTTCTCACGCAGATCTCTAACTAACTCTCTCTTTTGCTTCTACCTCTACCTCTACTCCAAAATGAGATCTCAAAAATCTCTTACATGAGGGGCTCTTCAAGGTCTTCCCTTCAAGCTACCTACTCTATTCAATTTACAATTGAATTTTACAATTAATGGCTATCTAGTCCATATCGGATCTAGATCCTAGCCTTACAACCATTAAAGGCTATTTACATCTAAAGCCTGCATATAGGCACAACCTTTTGGCTCTAACAACCTTACAAATATTAAATGCCCTTAATTCAAATTCAAAATAAGAGAGGGCTGGCACCTCTCTCCCTTGAATGCGCTGAGTGTGTTGGCTAGTTAGCGCATGGCTGGCTTGGGAGCGATGCTCGTGAATCAGTTGTCATTGATACATGATGAATATGGATCGATGTGGTTTCATTGGTATATGATGCATTGTTGGAAAAATGTATAGATGACTCATTATTGTTGGAAAAATGTATAGGATAACTCACGGGAAGACGCTTTGCGGATTGATTTATCCTAGAAGAATGGTTAGAGGACCCATGCTTGTATGTGGAATAATGAGATGAAGATCAAGGAAATTGTTGGTGAAACTATCCTAGATGGATAGTTCTTTTTATGCCATTTTCGGTGGTATGTGGAATGCCTTACGAAGACGAAGGACCCCCACATGAAGGCTTGAAGCCCCCAATGTCAAAGAAGTCAAAGTCAACTAAAAGAAGAAATCATTATTTAAATAATAAAGAGAAGTGACAAAATCAAGAAATGATAAAGTAAGGTGACAAAATCAAGAAGGAATATTTAAATGATAAAGTATTGGAGAAATTTCTATTTATGGAAAATGGTTAACCCTAAAAAAAGGAAAATAGGTTAAGTGACCTAGAAATGGGTTAAGTGACCTAAAAATGGGTTAAAGAAGAAATCATTAAGTAAACTGACAAAGTCAAGGTGGATTATTTAAATAATAAAGAGAAGTGACAAAATCAAGAAATGGTAAAGTATGGTGACAAAATCAAGAAGGAATATTTAAATGATAAAGTATTGGAGAACTTTCTATTTATGGAAAGTGGTTAACCCTAAAATAAGGAAAATAAGTTAAGTGACCTAGAAATGGGTTAAGTGACCTAGAGGATGAAAGTATAAATAAGATAGCAATGGTCTCTTGTAGTTCATCCTTTTTGTGGATCAATGGAGAGCTTCTTGTGAGAATATCTTTTGGAGTATTGATGGAGAGCTTCTTGTGAGAGTTTCTTGAGAATTTTTGGTGTGGAACACTTGAGCATATTGAAGATAAATAGGTGACTAAGGTAAGAAAAGGATATCTAATCTGAATTTCAAAGGGAAGGTGAAGAAAAGAGGGCCGTAATTCAAGGGAGGATAAATTCTTTTCATGATGCTCTCTAAGGTATGTTATTTATAGGTCATCTCACCATTTTCGTAATAATCTTTTTTTTATATAATGATTAGGACCGTGATATTGATATTACATTGATGAAACATATCCAAGTATCTATGGTAAAAAATTCAGCTTGTGGGTCATTGTATTTTTGGAGATACACTCCATGGAAAATAGGGTTTGTGGCTAGTCCTGAAACTAGTCTAAAACAAGTGTTTCAGGTAAAAACGTCATAACGTCTTCATAATAGATCCAAATTCAATGAGACCAATTGTGTTGGTTATATTATATTCTTTTTTATTCTTTGCAATAGTTTCAGATCTATTCAACAAATATTCCGTGCAAGGAACGCTCTACAAGGTCTCTCTCTAGAATAAGCCAAAATTAAGCAAGGTATGCCATTTTTTCTATAACTCCTTTTTTGAGAGGTTCCAAATAGTGACACCTGAAATAATTGCATAAAACAAACTAAATAACATTGTGTATTAGTTTCATATCTTTTTTCATTACATGTACAAAGTTATGATTATTTCAAGTTAGGGTTGTTGACTAATCCAAAACTAGTCATGGTTGAGACAAGCAGTTGATGAGTTGGCACATACATGAGGTGTATAGTTGATGATGTTAGTACATATTGATGAGTCATTGTTTATGATTAGTTGAAACATGATTGGTATATACTTGGTACATGGTTGGATGCACTTGTTTATGGTACAGGTTGATTACATGTTGTTTGGAACATATTGGTGCATGGTTGATGCACTTGTTTATGGTACAGATTGATATCTGTTGAGGATTGTTTCCTCATCTCAGTTGGTGTTGAGGATGTAAGATGAGTCTTTCATTATAGATCTGGTGCTCTTGTAGAGTTTTACTCTATTTAGTTGTTGCTGAAAAACCCTAAGGATTGTAGTCCGTAATAAAAAGAAAATTGTACATACATCTTGTGTTCTTTGTGTTCCTTATGGTGATGACTTGTTGATGATATATTGTTGATATATGTTGATGATATGTGTTGACATTTAACTAGTTATAACTGATAGTAATGAGTTAATGGTGATTGTTAACTTAGGAGTTTTGGGAAAAAGAGCCCTACATTGTTCACCCCCCCCCCCTCTCAGTGTAGTCAGTGTGTCCAACAATTGGTATTAGAGCGGGCCTTCACTACAAGACTTAACAAGCTTGAAGGAGATCCATAGACACACAAATGGATGATGAAATACTAATCCTTGATGAGGAAAAATATTCTACTTGGAGAATAGAGATGAGAATACATTTGAAGACAATGGGAGAAGTTATTTGGAAGGCAACCATTGGTGGATCGGTTCCCTTGAAGAACAAGTCAAAGATTGTAGCTCAAAGGGAAGGAAAGAAGAATGATGCATTTTCTCTCAAGACCATTCTTAGTGGATTCTCAAGCCCTATTGGTGCAGACCCCCCCACCTCAGTAGGGTTCTGCAACCCCTCAGTCTCTGGATCGCTCTCTTCCCTGAGCCGAAATGGCTCTTCGGCTCCTGTTGGAACCCTTTGAATGAATCCACAAGTCCCTTTGTCCTCTGGCATAGGCTTTGAGAAAACCTATGCATGCGCTCAACTTTCGACACTCTTCTTTGTTTTGAACCAACACACCTTTCGCGTTTCGGGGTTTCAGGAGTCCTGCATGTGAGCTCTCACAGGCTCCTTATCCCTCCAACTCCCGGTCCTCAAAACGACGAAAAGGGATTAATGACCCTGGGTCCTCCCTTAGCCTTCAAATGCTTTTTGGTTTTCATGTTTCGCAATTACGGCTGCAACGATTCTAGGTCCTTCAAACTCCCAGACCCCAAAATGCCTAAAAAGGCTTAACGGACTTTGGCTCATACTATTCCTCCAAATGCTTTCAGGATTTCGCGATTTCATGAGTTGGGACTCTAGGTCTCACGACTCCTTCACTCTTGAACTCCTGGTTGCTGAAATGATGAAAAGGGCTTAACGTCAAAGCACTATCAACTTTCGCGATTCGGGAAACCGCGATGCAAGCATTCCCCCTGTTCTTTGTCTTTCGAATCCCTGGTTCCTGAAGTACTGAAATATCTCTGCTGAGAGATAAACGGTCCATACCCCTCTTGAACCAATGGCTATGATCCCACTGGATTGACGATCCACATCCTTTTGGAGATTTCCCCGAAATCTTGATCGCTCACCATGTGTCCTCCTTGATGGACGGTCCTGGTCCTTTCGCAATTTCGGTGACTCTTCACTCTCGATCTCCCGGTGTCCAAATCCTCGAATTCCTAAAATGAAAATTCATGCAAGATCCGACGACTCTCATTGGATTGGATCCAACGGCCCCTATCTCTCCTAAGATTATGGGTGATTTTAAAGGGACTCTCCTTAACCCCCTTACTCATTTACAAGATTCGATGGCTCTCGGGTCTTCGGTGCTTCTCCACGGAGTGCTCCCGCCGTTCAATTTCACACTTGATATCCATTTCACGATTTGGGAGTTAGAGTGACCAAGGATTTTGGTTGGTGCTCCAAACTTACGAACCCCGAATTCCCGAAATGATCTATCTCCTCGCTGCTCTGCGAGATCCAACGGCCCACGGGATTTTGCACTTCTCCACGAAGTGTCTCCATTGCTCGTTCCATCTCTTCTCCCGCATGACCTCCCAGAGGTTAAACTCCATGCGCCTTCCTCCGGACCCGATGGCTATCGGTTCTTTTGCACTAGATCTGATGGCCCAGATCTGTTTCTCTTCCTTGTGCGCTTTCCTGCGTGCGTCTAGATGTAGACTTCAATGCCCTAGATCTCGCCCCTCCAGCTGATCTAACGAAAATTGTGCTCTACCTTGAGCATGCCCTTCTTCCTTTCACTTGGAAGATTTCTTTCTCCAAAAGGCCTCGGCCTTTGTCTCTACTACGAAGCCTGTAACCTTGGCTCCTGCCTGCATTCTAGGAATGTTGTTCCTCTTGAGCTTGTGAAACTTGCTTAATCTCTAAGGGTCTCGACCTTCATCTTTTCCTTCAAAGGGAAAATTGATGCCTTCTTGGCAACCTCCTGCTCGAGCACTCCTTGCTAAACCAACAAAGTATTCTACAACTCTGTGAGCATATTTCCTGTAACACTTATCCTTATTCTCAGAACCCGAAAGAGTTCTCTGGTGCACTCTATGCACTCGCTCAATGCCCTCCTGGCAGAGCTCTACATAACCTTCAATAATTTTGCCTTCCCTGAACTCGAGACAGAGTTCCTTCCTGTGCACCTCTGCTGATGAAGGTTCAACGCTATCCCTCTTGAGCTTTCTTGAGGTTGTCTCACCTCTGTCAATGCACACCTTGCGAACTATGTGCACTCCTTGCACTCAGAAACTCCAAAACAGGAAGAAATTGAAACTCCTGAATTACTTCACGAGTTATGCATTTAAAACATGAAATGCATAAAAACATGTAAACATCAAAACACACAGTATGCAGGTAAAACTGTTTTTATATTAATCTGTATGTCTATACAAGTGTTTACAAAGGCTAGACTGTAACAAGTCTCAGCTCTCTCTCAAGACCTCTCTTCTCTAGTCTCTCCTCCTAACTCTCTACTCTAATTTCTCTTTTTTTACAAAATGAGGGCTCCCATGAGCTTATCCTCAACCACCGTCTTTGAGCTATCGCTATCATAGAGCGGTCCCTACTGTTACATTACATAAATGGATGTCACAGACTTGACTGATATGGACTTAGCTGCAGGTAACCATTAAAGGAAACCTCAACCACTACCTTTACAAAGGCGTGGTCTGGCATTAAAATCCTTACAACATTTATTGAAATTTCGAATTTCAAAATTGAGAGGGCTGCGCCTCTCCCTTTCTCCATTAAATGCGTGCTGGATTTGCTGGTTGGCTAGCACGCTGCTGACATGGAGCGATGCTCCTCCATCATAATCCTCAGCTGGAAAAATCATGATCTCCTGATCATGAGCTCCTCTTCTCCAGTGTTGAAATCCACCTGGATCCCAAAATTTCCCTTGGAGTTGTCCATCTGCTCCTCTGCTTCGTTGTTGCTGCTACTGCTGTCCTACTACTCTTGCAGGCTCCCTTCTGCTCAGCTTCTCATTGCTGGCAGTCTCTGTTGCTGAACTCAACATCAACCTTCTGATTTCTTCAATTACCTCATCCAGCTGCTCCAGTGGCTGGCTCTTTGTATGTAGTCTTCTCTGTTGCACTTCTATCTTCTCAATGGGAAGATCTGCTCGATCTCCCCTGCTATCTTTATCTCTCTTTGTGGCACTAAGTGGCCACTCTACTGCAGACTCCAAATCTGCAATATCCTCACTGAACTTCTTCTCAGCTTCTTCCTGTGGTAGTTCTGTTGCTGCCATTTCTCCTGCTGGCATACTTCCAGCTTCTTCCATCTTGGCTTGTCGGATGTGAAAAATTTGCACCATCACTCTCTTCTCTAGGGATTCCAATTCTTCATACAAATCAGCAAAATCCATGTTGTCTGCTCCCTCTTCTATTGCAGACTCCAGTGCTACAATCATTTATGTTTCATCTTCCTGGCTGGAAATTTTGAGCAACTCAACTGAATGCTCTTCTTCTTCTCCTTGGGAAAATATCAATGTCTGCTCCACTTCTTCCTCTTCTTTGACAGTCTTTGTTGGTTGTCCTCCTTCTGTTGCTGCATCTGCAACACATGCTCTTGCCTCAATTGGGCTATATGGTAGGAATACCCGAATTCCCCCAATCATCATAATGCTCTTCTGATCCTCCTTCTGGATGGTGCAAGTTCTTAACTTGTCATCATATTCATTCACATGGTTTGAAAAACCACATGAATCTTCACTTATCAGCACTCCTTGCTGACCTGAAATCACTCCCGAGTCCCTGAGAATTTCAGACAGTCTCACTTCTTGTCACCTGCCCACCTGACAATTTGGGAATTTTTTGTTTCCCACTTGGCAGTCTATGAGATCTAGTGATCCCATCTCATTGCCCACTTGACAATCTAAACTTTCACCACTGCTCCCTTGGTAGTATGTGAGACCTTCTGATAATCTCTTCCCATTGCCCACCTAGCAACTCGAAAGTTCACTTCTTCCCACCTGGAAGTTTATGAGATCCTATGTTAATCTCATACCATTGCCCACATGGCAATATGAATTTCCATGGTTGTCCTCCTGACAGTCTATGAGATCCTCCAATGATCTCATTTCATTGCCCACCTGGCAATTGGAAAATTCATCTCTACCCTCCTGGCAGTTTATGAGACCTCAAACTGATCTCTCTTCCTCATCACTGAGGGTTTCTCCAACTTTTAGCTCACAGATGAAAACCAACTCTATTTCATTGAGGCTTTCAGCATACCTCAGCCATATTGTCAACAACCTTTGTTGTCTTTTGGCCAACAACTCATTGACTGGCCACTTCACCCTCTTCTTTATGGGCCATTCATACACCCAATGTGCTTCTGCATTATTAATGTAAGCTGTTCCATTCTTGCTCTTATCTCAGTGAGTTCCTTGTCAACCTCAGCCTTGGTTTTCTGCCGGTGGTCTTCTCTTCCACCACGCTCATGGCATTCAATAGCCATTTCCATCTTTCACCTGCCCTCTTGCAAAGTGTATGGATCACTCTACGTCTGAGATAATCTCCATGTCCTCCTACAGCTCACCTGACTATCTATCATTTGCTGCACACCTTGCAACAATCACCACAGAGCCTTAACACCCTGCTTCTTTCACCTGTTGTATATAGATGAATCTTTGCTTCTGATTCCACTTGATGTTACCAGAATTTCTCCCACCATCTCTCCTTTGTCTATGAACAAAGTAACGGTCTCCTCTTTCTGTTTTGTATGAAATCTATAGACAAAAATATGCTCTGATACCACTTGGTGCAGACCCCCCCACCTCAGCAGGGTTCTGCAACCTCCCGGTCTCTGGATCGCTCTCTTCCCTGAGTTGAAATGGCTCTTCGGCTCCTGCTAGAACCCTTTGAATGAATCCACAGGTCCCTTTGTCCTCTGGCATGAGCTTTGAGAAAACCTATGCACGTGCTCAACTTTCGACGCTCTTCTCTGTTCTGAACCAACACACCTTTTGCGTTTCGGGGTTTTGAGACTCCTGCATGTGAGCTCTCACAGGCTCCTTATCCCTCCAAATCCCAGTCCCCAAAACGCCGAAAATGGATTAATGACCCTGGGTCCTCCCTTAGCCTCCAAATTCTTTCGGGTTTTCATGTTTCGTGATTTTGCAATTTCAACTGCAACAAATCTAGTTCCTTCGAACTCCCGGACCCCTAAATGCCGAAAAAGACTTAATGGGCTTTGGCTCGTACTATTCCTCTGAATACTTTTGAGATTTCATGATTTCGTGATTCGAGACTCCACGTCTCACGACTCCTTCACTCCTGAACTCCTGGTTTCTGAAATGTTGAAAAGGGCTTAACGTCAAAGTGCTATCGGCTTTCGTGATTCGGGAAACCGTGATGCAAGCATTCCCCTTGTTCTTTGTCTTTCGAATCCCTAGTTCCCAAAGTACCAAAATCTCTCTGTTGAGAGATCAACGGTCCATATCCCTCTTGAACCAATGGCTATGATCCCACTGTATCGACGACCCACATCCTTTCAGAGATTTCCCTGAAATCTTGACTGCTCGCCACATGTCCTCCTTGATAGACGGTCCTGGTCCTTTCGCGATTTCGGTGACTCTTCACTCTCGATCTCCTGGTGTCCGAATCCCTGAATTCCTGAAATGCGAATTCGCGCAAGATCCGATGACTCTCGTTGGATTGGATCCAACGACCCCTATCTCTCCTGAGCTTATGGGTGATTGTAAAGGGACTCGCCTTAACCCCCTTACTCCTTTACAAGATTTGATGGCTCTCGGGTCTTCGACGCTTCTCCACAGAGTGTTCCCACCATTCGATTTCACACTTGATATCCCTTTCACGATTTGGGAGTTAGAGCGACCAAGGATTTTGGCCGGTGATCCAAACTTATGAACCTCGAATTCCCGAAATGATCTACCCCCTTGTTGCTCTGTGAGATCCAATGGCCCACAGGATTTTGCACTTCTCCATGAAGCGTCTCAACTGCCCGTTCCAGCTCTTCTCCCGCACGACCTCCCAGAGGTTAAACTCTGTGCGCCTTCCTCTAGACCCGATGGCTATCGGTCCTTCTGCACTAGATCTGATGACCCAGATCTGTTTCTCTTCCTTGTGCGCTTTCCTGTGTGCATCTGGACATAGACTTCAATGCCCCAGATCTCACCCCTCCAACTAATCTAACGACAGTTTTTCTCTACCTTGAGCATGCCCTTCTTCCTTTTACTTGGAAGATTTCTTTCTCCAAAAGCCTCGGCCTTTGTCTCTGCTTCAAATCCTATAACCTTGGCTCCTGCCTGTGTTCTAGGAACGTTGCTCCTTCTGAGTTTTTGAAACTTGCTCAATCTCTAAGGGTCTCAGCCCTCGTCTTTTCCTTCAAAGGGAAACTTGATGCCCTCTTGGCAGCCTCCTGCTCGAGCACTCCTTGGTGAACCAACAGAGTATTCTACAACTATGTGAGCGTCTTTCCTGTAACACTTATCCTTCTTCTTAGAACCTGAAAGAGTTCTCTAGTGCACTCTATGCACTCTCTCAATGCCCTCCTGGCAGAGCTCTATAGAACCTTCAGTAATTCTGCCTTCCCTGAACTCAATACAAATTTCTTTCCTGTGCACTCCTTGCACCTCTGCTGATGAAGGTTCAACGCTATCCCTCTTGAGCTTTGTTGAGGTTGTCTCACCTCTGTTAATGCACACCTTGCAAACTATGTGCACTCCTTGCACTTGGAAACTCCAAGACAGGAAGAAATTGAAACTCTTGAATTACTTCACCAGTTATGCATTTAAAACATGAAATGCATAAAAACATGTAAACATCAAAACACACAGTATGCAGGAAAAACTACTTTTCTATTAATCTGTATGTCTATACAAGTGTTTACAAAGGCTAGACTATAACAAGTCTCTCTCTTGAGACCTCTCTGCTCTAGTCTCTCCTCCTAACTCTCTACTCTAATTTCCCGTTTTTACAAAATGAGGGCTCCCATGAGCTTATCCTCAGCCACCATCTCTGAGCTATCGCTATCACAAAGCAATCCCTATGACTACATTACATAAATGGATGTCGCAGACCTGACTGATCCGGACTTAGCTGCAGGTAACCATTAAAGGAAACCTCAACCAATACCTGTACAAAGGCGTGGTCTGGCATTAAAATCCTTACAACATTTATTGAAATTTCAAATTTCAAAATTGAGAGGGTTGCGCCTCTCCCTTTCTCCATTAAATGTGTGCTGGATGTGCTGGATGGCTGGCATGCTGCTGACATGGAGCGATGCTCCTGCATCACCTATCAAAGAAATCATGGAACAATGCACTTCTGCCAAGGATCTATGGCTAAAGCTAGAGGAGACATATCAAAGCAAGAAGGAGAAGAAAGACATTGAAGACAACTCCATCAAGACACATGAAGGTAAAGAATCTCCAAAAACTCTTGGTTGCATTATTTATAAAAGTGATGATGTTGGCAAAAAGGAAGATCTTGAAGAGATTTCAAATGAAGGTAAAGAATCTACACAAACCCTTGATTGCAATAATTCAAAATGTGATGATGTTGAATTTTTCTCTACAAGTGAAGAAGAAAATCTAGAAGTAGTTTGGATAAAATCAATTGATTGTTATCCCATGGAAGAAGTAGAGGAAAAACTATTGGAGCTTTAAGAGAAATTTGAAAGAGGTCTATATGAATATAGCAATGACCACTATTATATAGACTATAGCTACCTTTCGGATAACACTAAAAAGTTTCTCAAGAAGAGTCAAAGGCACATCTTGAAGTTAAAAGAAATGCTCAAAGAACTAGAAGAAAGTAGTAAGACTCAATTAGAAGAAAAGGAATAAGAGATCACAAGAATAAAGAATGAAAAAGAAGATATGAAGGTAGATGATGAGATTAGCAAATTTTTTGAAACTATTTTCCATCTCAAGACCCAAATTGAAGAAGCCAAAAGGGTAGAATAACTATTGAAGGATCAAATAAATGAAAAGGAAGAGTCATGTCATAAGTTAGAAGCTGAATTTGTTGACCTTAGAAAGAAGGTAGAGAATTCAAACAAATTCTTGAATAACTCAAGAATCTTGGATGAAATCTTGGAAAGTCAAAGATCACCATGTGATAAATCAGGACTTGGATACAAAGAAGAAGCTACACATGTTTAAGCAAGCACCTCAAAGAAGCATGAGGTAAGTCCATCAAAGAAGGAAGACAATGTTCCAAAGCAACCATCTAAAAAAGGCAAGGAAAATTTCAAAAGAACAAAGCAAGGAAGACATCAAGAAGCTATCCCTGGGACACCAAAGTAAAGGTATGAAATTATTTTTCATGGGCATTTTTATTCATGTAATGAATATGGTCACAAAGATTTTGAATGTAGATCTTATGAAATAATGTATAAGGGGAGATTTCATAACACCATAATGTGTTGGAGATGTGATCAAGTAGGACACATTGTTGTTCACTGTAACACCATGAGATGTTACAACTATAGTGGATTTGGCCACAAATCCCAGGAGTGTTGTAACACAAGAAGAAAGTCTGTGATGAGGGCTTCACATAGCATGGCTAGAAGAAGGAATGAAGTAAGAAAGGTAGACATCTTTGGAAAGATGGATGCTTAGAGCTCAAGTTCTAAGGAGTAGGGACATCTGTAGAAGTGGGTGAAGAAGACAGAGCAACCAGATCAGAATGAAAGATTTAAAGGGAGTTCAAGTGTGTTATCCATAGAGGCATACGCAGGTGACAGTGGTATCAGTCACATACATACACAGGCTGACCTTGAATAGGTAGCGCACATATGCGAGCTGTTGTGCAATAGATTGCGTATATGTGGTAAAGCTTTAGAAAAAAAAGGCAAAGGACATGGATTGCATCTTGATATGTTGGTATAACTTGGTGTTGCAGAGTCTAACATTGTTTATTGCAGGTACTGACACTATTTGCTGAAGGTTTTCATGGTTCTATGTTAGATCATGTAAGGTGATGATGTAAAATAAATCTTGGGTGCATAGCACTAACCCATGAGTATGGATTGATGATGATCTGTTGGGGTACATGGATGATACATATTTGAGTTTTATTGATATATCTTATGATGTATTATTGGAATCATTTGTTGGATATCATGGTGCATGCATTTTGCATGTGTTTGGGCTACATATTGAGACGTGTAGTTTGTGAGTTGAGTTGATAGTCATGTTGTACATCATTGGGGAGTCATAGCTTGTTGATGCATGGTTGATATACTTTATTGGTGCAAGTGATGATGCATGATGGTACACTCATAGATGGCATTTGTTTGGCATATTGATAGATGCACATGGTTGGCATATTGGTGGATGCACATGGTTGGCATATTGGTAGATGCACATGTTGGTATATTGATAGAGGCATATGATTGATACATTCCATGGATGATATATTTTGGCACATTGCATGATGTTGACGTACATGGTTGATGTACATAGGTGTTGTGCATGATGATCACACATTTTTGTACAGGATGTGCTTGGTTGTTATTTTTCTCATGATTCTTTATTTCATTGTTGACATATCTTTTGTTTCATGATGCTTGGTATAGCATGCGTTTGATGCATGAACAGGTCCAAGGATTGTTATATGGTAGAAAATTGTTCATCTCGCAAAGAAGATAGGGGAGACATACCCATAGGGGGAGTCATTCTTCTTCCCATGATTCTAGGAGGAGATATTTATCAGATGCATACCTAGAAAAGAGCCCTATATTTGAAGAAAGAGCACAGAGGCATAATTCCAGGAGGAGCGATGG